>VWYK01091488.1:6973-18456 GCA_013399775.1 Semnornis frantzii | reverse complement strand
AAAAAAAAGCCAACACCCTATTCTCATCAACTACTTCATAAAGAAGTGCAGCCGTGTAAGGAAGGATTTAAAATTTTGGCCTTTTCAAAGCATGCAGGTACATCTCCGCAACATTTGTTTTCTGTTCAAGGCCTGTCTAGCCTAGAAATCCTCTCCTGCTGAAGGGAAGGTGTTAGACTGTGATTTACAGAGTATCCTTTGAGCTAGAAGTCCTCTCCTGCTGAATGGAAGGTGTTAGACTGTGAGTTACAGAGTATCCTTTGAGGTAGTTGTCCACCCACTTGTTTTTCTCTTTAATGTAAGCCTTGCCTGTGGCATTAGCAGTCGCATTGTGCTAATGTTACTGATTGTTACTAATGTTAATGACTTTTATTTCTGATGAGAGTTTAATGATGGCTGAATATCAAAAGGCGAAGAGTTCTGTGTGCAAAGAAAACATCAATATATCTGAAAAACAAAGTTTTCAGTTTGGCTCCAAAATTTTCAGTGTCCAAAGATGTAACATATACACAGTATCTGTAGTGTTTTCTTCTTCTAGACGGTGATGACCTCCTTTCTTCCTCTGTTGCTCTGCTTGGAGGAGATTTGGGGTTTGTGTCCACTCTTGAAACTTGCCATTACATCACTGCTTGAGTTATCCTCTGCATGCCTACCTGATGGGTGCATGTCTGTGCAATGGATGAGGGAGAACTTCCAGGAATTATTAGGCTTTTCAGTGCTCACTGTTAAAAGTGCTTGCAGGGCCTAAGTAGGAATTGTTTGCAGTGTCTGAGCAACAATGGGGAACTGACACAGGTAGAAGATGTGTACCTTTAACCCGAATCTATTCTCTGGTCAGTTCAAGGAGCAGGAGCCAATGCTGCAGCTGAGGAAAAAAAAATATTCTGTAAGCTACTGTTTGAAGTAACATCAAAGTTACCCTTAGTGAAGAGTTGAGGTTTCAGAGTCCTGTCTTTAGCTTGTTAGTACTGAAATAAAGCTGGAACACATACAAGAGAGTTCAGAAGAGCTGAATGTAGGGGGAATTGTGGTCTCGAAAAATAAATCCAAGGAACATATGGAAGATATCCTTATTCATCAGACTTAACCTAGTACAAGTTTTCACATTTTCTTCAAACAAAAAACCCCTCAGCTAAACATGGGACTTTTGAAAGACTATGTTCAATTGAAATTTGACATGATTGTACAACAAGTTGTTTAGGTTTTTTCTTACTTTATCAGAAGATATTCCTCTATGTCTTATACAGCAGAATTGTGAGATTCCTGTACAAAGATGTTGTAAACAGAGCATGAAAATATATGATGTAAGCAGCCAATTTGCCCTGAGCACTTTTCTCTCTTGCACAGGGTCCTGTTTCGTAACTGTTCCCTTCAGTCCGGCTCTGACATTTATGGGCTGGATGGTTATGTGAGACACTGAATCAGACTGTTTTCTACTTCTAAGGATTAAGAATTGCTGGAGAAATCAGAAAGGTCTTCCTGCAGTAATTGTATCCAGAGAAGCAAGGGTTAATTTCCATAGGATTCCTTCCCAGAATTTCTCTTAGATGAATATTCTTCCGAAGTTAGGAATGAAGTTAGTATTTTTTTCCCCCCTACTACTAGCTGTTGTTGGGTGTTGCTTAGAGTGACTGTTAATCCTCAATGTGTGTCTGAGAG
This sequence comes from Semnornis frantzii, assembly GCA_013399775.1. Lineage (NCBI taxonomy): Eukaryota > Metazoa > Chordata > Aves > Piciformes > Ramphastidae > Semnornis > Semnornis frantzii. The sequence continues at coordinate 16,797 of VWYK01091488.1, read as the reverse complement.
TAGCAGAACCAATTGCTGCGGGTCATGCTGACCTCAGGCTAGATGGCTTTTGTTTTTAAGTTGCTTATTAGTTACCCTTCTAACCCAACGTCCTTTGTTTGAGACAGAAAGCCATTGCGGGAACGCATTAGCAAGGGAAGGAGGAATGCTTCATTCATAAATCTGAGAGCATTTACAAAAGAGGCTATAAATTATTGAATTTCTTTCATCTGAAGAAAAGAAAGCAGGATATTGCAATTAAATGTTTTGTTCAGAGGTCCATGCTAAGACCGTGGCAAAACTGCAAACAGGGTACGTTGATGTCTTCTGTAGAGGGTCTCTGAAATCCTCAAGCCCAGTAATGTGGACTAGTCCAGGAGTACAGGGATCGTTGTTTCTGCTGCTGTAGTGGTGATGTGGAGGAAGCTGGTAATTCCAACATTGAAGGTATAGGAAGAAGAATTGAACTAAACCTACAGGATAAAATTTAGTTTCTTTTAATACATAATGCAAATAAGTGAGTAATGCTAGTAGAAAATATGTTTCAGTTTTAAGATTTCTCTGTGGATTTCATATTAAAAATTAAAAGATTATATCATTGAGTGCGAGTCTTTAAAAAAGCTTCGATACCAAATAGCTCAATCCCCCTACAGAGAGCTCATAGTGGTTGATTATACTGCTGTAAAGTTTGAGTCAACAAAAGGTACTTGAAAGACAGAACAGAATGCTAGGCTGAGGAATGAGATCTGATCCTCACATTTGATTCAAAATGATTCAAAATAAGAAATCACAAATTCATTCTAGTCCTTTCTCACTCTTTTGCTACAGCTCAGTCACTTGGATGTCATTAGCACAACTGATTCTGGTAAAAGGGCTTCCGTACTTGAAGCTCTGCATCTACACAAGGCAGTGAACAGATGTGAAACTCTTGGCATGCAAATTCTTTGTCTCCGCATTTCCGGCTGTTCTTAGCAGTTTCACAGGTGTTTTGAGAAGTTGTCTGTAACATATTTTTTGATGGCCACATGGTGTATCTGTAGTAGCTATTACTGTAACTTTCGCTGGCAATCTGAGTAGGTAGATGATGCTACCAGATCTCTTCATAAGGGTTATACTGTGAAGTCTTGTATTACAAAAATACAGCTACAACTACAATTAGTTACATTTCATTTTCCCAACACTTATTATTTAATACTAGGCCATATGATATTAGTTACCTACCTTGAAAGATACCTTGTTTGCTGAAAATTTTGTGTAACCTTATTCCTTGGTATCTTTTCAGACATCCAGGACATGGAAGTGTTGGAGCAGGTCCAGAGGAGGGCCACGAAGATGCTCAGAGGGCTGCAGCAGCTCTTCTATGAAGACAGACTGAGAGAGTTGGGGCTCTTCAGCCTGGAGAAGAGAAGGCTTCCAGGAGACCTTATAGTAGCCTTCCAGTATCTGAAGGGGGCCTACAGGAAGGCTGGGGAGGGACTATAGACAAGGTCTTGCAATGACAGGACAAGGGGCAATGGGTTTGAACTGACAGAGGGGAGATTTAGAGTGGATGTTAGGAAGAAGTTCTTTACAGTGAGGGTGTTGAGACACTGGCACAGATTGCCCAGGGAGGTTGTGGCTGCTCCCTCCCTGGAGGTGTTCAAGGCCAGGCTGGATGAGGCCTTGAGTGACCTGTTGTAGTGGGAGGCTGGAACTAGATGATCCTTGAGGTCCCTTCCAACCTTACCATTCTATGATTCTATGACCTTTATAGCCAAACATCTACTTGATCTCTGTATGATTGTGGTTGTGGATCATTGGATTTTGGTGAAGTAGGAGAGAAACACACTTTGGTTTGTATTTTTTTTAGTGACTAGTAAACATTAGCACAAGACATACATTGTATGAGAATGCAGTTCATCAAGAATCAGCAAACTGAAGGGTGAATATGTACACTGTCAATCAGCAACCTGTGAACATGAAGCAGGCCCGTGGGAACCATGCTGGTTACATAAGTTGCACCTAGGACTCATCCTCTTGAAATCCAAACTAAGCTCCCCACTCCCCCAAGTACTTTAAGATACAAGTCTCCTTGATTGTGGTTGACAGTATGGCTCATGGAAGGTACAGGTCCTAGCATGTGATATGCCTTAGGTTGGAGCAAGATGGAGCACCACAAGTTGAGCTGCCTTGTAGTCTCTGTGGGCTATACCTTGAAGTGCTGAAGATGAAAGTTTCAACAGTGTGAAGCTCTGCGTGGGCTGTGTTTGGCCCACAGGCTGCGTTCGCCATCCCTCATGTTGTTTGGAATGTAGAAGTTTCCAGCCTAATACAGATTGTTTGGGTTTTTTAGCTGTTTAACAAAATACAACTTGTAATTATCTGACTCTAAGTGGGAGTCATTTAAAATGCATTAGTCAAGGCCAAAGGAATTTCCATTTGACCCATGGCTCACACAAACCCTCTTTTATGTTGAGAAACTGCCAGCTCAACTGCAGAAGAACCATTTTTACTGGCATGATGTTGCTCAGATTGATGCCAGGCATTCTGTCTCCAAGCTTGGGCTTTCACACAGCAACCCTGCATATCCCTTGGGCACACTTTCACACAAATGTGAGCTCCCCACTTAGCTCTGAGCCTTCTTTGAATCTTGAGTCTGAATTGCTAAACCACAGCACCCCACCTTATGCTCTGTGGCTTCATCAGCGAGACTTAAATTCTGAATAAATTTTACTTTTTTAGAGAATTGAGGCAAGCAACTGAAAAGAGTCTTGCAGCTAGACAAAATGACCTCTCTAAAATAAACCAGAATTCACTGATTACCTGGATTACAGAGTGCACTATTAAATGATTTCCAGGAAGTGTTTCAGACCATGAAGTTCATCTCTGGTAGACTCCAACTCCTTCAGCATACTGACAGTGACATCGCACTCTCCTGCTCTCTGCAAAGAGTTTTTCTCCCCCTTTGGCAAGAAGTCCCTTTGCAGATGGATGGAAATTCACTTTTAAAATTAATGTTTGATACTCAACAATTCTATAGGTTTTGGTAAAATACCTTGTCTCAGATGTAATGTCCCGTTCAGATCTGTAGAGGACAATGTACGGCTTGGGTCTAGATAGAATCACTGAATAGAATCACAGAATCAACCAGATGGGAAGAGACCTCCAAGATCATCCAGCCCAACCTATCACCCAGCCCTATCCAATCAACTAGACCATGGCACTAAGTGCCCCATCCAGCCTTTTCTTGAACACCTTCAGGGATAGCAACTCCACTGCCTCCCCAGGCAACCCATTCCAATGCCAATCACTCTCTCTGTCAAGAACTTCCTCCTAACATCCATCCTAGACCTCCCCTGGCACAACTTGAGACTGTGTCCCCTCATTCTGTTGCTGGTTGCCTGTGAGAAGAGACCAACCCACCTGGCTACAACCTCCCTTCAGGTAGTTGTAGACAGCAATGAGCCTCCTCTTCTCCAGGCTGCACACCCCCAGCTCCCTCTCCTCACAGGGCTGTGGCTCCAGGCCCACCGCCAGTCTTGGTGCCCTTCTCTGGACACCTTCCAGCACCTCAACATCTCTCTTGAATTGAGGGCCGCAGAACTGGACACAGCACTCAAAGTGTGGCCTGACCAGTGCCGAGTACAGGGGCAGAATAACCTCCCTTTCCCTACTGGCCACACTGTTCCTGATCCAGGCCAGGATGCCATTGGCTCTCCTGGCCACCTTGGCACATTGCTGGCTCATATTCAGCCTACTATTTACCAGCATGCATGTAAGCATCTGTTTGTCTCCTTACCTTCCAGACCAGGGAAATAGAAGGAGACTTCGTCTATTCCTTGTCCTTACAGAAAGCGTCCACAAAAGTGAAGAGACATCAAAAGTGATCATGATACAAAAATACTCTTATTATGGGGTTATGTGAATGCCCAGGTGCAATGGAGGAAGGAAAACTCTGTGTGCAGCAGTCCTGCCTTGGCCAGCTCTACAGCCTTGATGACTTTGATGATCTGGGAGGAGGTGGGAGTATTTTTCCTGTGTTTCTCCTGAAACTCCTCTGATCAATAGAATTTCCAATAATTACACAATGGAATGACAAAAATGGTCCTGTTTCTTAAGAAAGGTCTCTGGTGGCAGTTTTTAAAGGTCTGGGAGTTTCCCTATTGTATTTAATAGGGCCTTTGGCTCGTAAACACATTAAACAAAGAAACAATAGATCCCTAGGGGAATTTTAAAAGCTGAAGTGTAGGAACTTTAATAATATTATGAGGACCTAATGTGTCTGATGTGGGAACTTAAATCTGAGGCAAGAATTTTGAAAAGAATGTTGGAAGTGAAGATTTAATTACATGATTTATTGTTAATCATTTATTATTATATATACACTGCCAGGGGCACTCCTGGTGCTTTACAGATGATTACAGAATAGAAATTCTTAGATCAAAGATCTTGATCATGCAATCTTTATTCATGTAAATATTCCCCACGGTGCCTGATCTTGTTCCATGCTAAAACTCAATAATCCCCCTCCAACACTGCCCATCATAGACAATTAAAAGGACTTCAGCAAGAGAACTCTGATTAATTATCCTCCCCAGAACACTGAATGTTTTGGTGCCATACAATAGTATGGATAAAAGATATCTATTGTGTTTTAGCAAACCTCACATTTTTCTGCAGCTTTAATTCTTAATTATAGTGTCAGCAAGCATTAAGATTATTTCTATGACAGAAATGGCATTTTTTTCTGGAAGAAAAAAAATTCCGCTGGCTTGTTCCCATATGTTTCAGACCCTGATGATATGATGGAGCCAGTTTACTTGCATGCAATTCTTCCCTTAGTGACCACTATAGAAAGTTTCACCAAAGACAGATGCTGAATGTGAAATACTCCTAGGAGCCATGCAGATACTAAAATCTCCATTTGCAGAAGGTTCTGCTTTTCTTTGTTTCATCCTGTGACACTTTGCACTCCACTAGAAATGCCACGAATGAGCAATGCACTCAGATGGTTTTCTTATTCTTCAGCTGAAATGGCTGTTGTTTATCCACTGGGTTGCTGTAGGCAGCCACAGAAGTGAACACAGCTTGTGCAGCCATCTTTTGGCTTATGTCTTTGAGATATAACAGCTCTGGTGGGGAGAGATTGAGGCGATTGTGTGCAGAAGGCAAAGGAGCCTTTTTTTTCTTTCCTCCATCTGTTAGAGGATTTTAATATAGTTTTTCTGCATCATGCTGTTCCATTCCTCTAAAAGCAGTGGCATGTAGCACAAAGAAGGATATTCTGGCTAGCAATGTGTGATAATCTACATGCCTAAGATTCCAGTGTAGTTATCAGGATTCAGATTCCCATCTGCATGTCGTTGGTCTAGACAATGGGTAGGGAGTATTGCTGGAGGAGACAGTTAGGGTGATACTCAGCATAATTGCCTGCTCTTGAAAATACCTTTTTTTTTTTTTTTTTTTTTTTTTTTTTTATTTCCCTCTTCCAAGGCTGTGTTTAATCATTAAGATTTAAACAGTCTAAGGTGTCATGTAATTACTCAGGATGTTAATGAACTCTAGTACCTAGAGCAGGAATGAGTGTTGCCCTGGCCAGTAGCCAGATGCACTGACCGCTTTTGTGTTTAGGGCTACGACTTTTTCATGCAACTCAGAATTACAGTTAGAAACTTACACAACTAAAGAATTTACAACTAAACAACTCAACAGCTAAACCACAAGATGGTGTGGAGGTCAGAAATCTCTGCAGCTTCAAAATGGGACTAAGGGCAATTTATGGAGGGCAGGTTCGTTTGTGACTGTCAAGTATGGTAGTTCTGGTGTAGTCCTTCCCTCCTCGACTATTGATTGCTGGAGAGTAGGAGAATGTCCCCAAGGAAGAATTACTCTATGTTCACAGCCTGTTTGTGTGAGGGTTTGGGAGTTCCCTGCCCCCCCACACTTGTAAAATGACCCAGACTAGAACTCAGCCGGGCTGGAAGTTAAAAGATGAAGCTCTATTTACAGCTCTGCGCAATATACAAGCAAATATATACAGTATATACAGGAATATTTACAGAAATATACAAGTTTAAGGTAATACAGACACACAATCCCCCTCCTAGAAATCAGAGACCCCAGGAGGGGCTCCCAACCACCCTTCCACCTTCTCCCCACCCCTACACCTTACCCCAAGGTTTGCCTTACATGCCAGGAGGATCGGCTGGGGAGGATTAGAAGAAAAGTGGTTAGTGAAGTTATTCAGCAGAGAGGAGAAGTCAGAGCTGCTAGAGAGCCCAAGAAGCCACTAACCGGAGAAGCTATGCCCAAGAAACTGTGCCCCGTGACCCAGACTGCCCACTCGAGAGACTCTTATCTCTTTTGTAAACATCTCAGCAAGCCTATGAGTGAAGTAGACATCACCATTGTTTTCCTTCACAGCCTATAGTACACTTTTCTCTATATTAAAAGACTCCAATTAGCTCAAACCAGCACAGTTTGTTATACTCTTTACCTTATGGTTGAAAACAATGCAGTGGAGTGAAGGGAGCTGTCAGGTGGATCAGTGTGATTGTTCTTACACTCTTGCGTGTTTCAGGTTATTGGAAACTTCTTATTTCAGACCCTAGCAGTGTGCCTCACAGCACATTGGATGTTAGGAAGAAGTTCTTCACCATGATAGTGGTAAGACCCTGGAACGGGCCAGGGAGGTGGTCGAATCCCCATCCCTGGAGGTGTTTCAGGCCAGGCTGGATGAGGCTTTAGCCAGCCTGATCTAGTGTGAGGTGTCCCTGCCCATGGCAGGGGGGCTGGAGCTAGATGATCCTTGCAAGTCCCTTCCAACCCCGACTGATTCTGATTCTATTAATAATCCTTCTTGTACCGTATGCCTAACCACACAACCTTTCCTAAACTCAAATGCCTGTCTCAGCATGCCTAGGGCTGAATTCTCAAGATGACTGGTTTGTGGTAGCTACTGATTCTACACATTAAATTCTTATACTTCTGAATCAATGACAAAGCTTCAGAGGGACCAGAGATTCACTGGAGTCATGGATCCCTGCGAGACTGCTCAGATTCAGCGGCAAACAAATGCTAACTAGCCTTAACAGCTCATTTTTAGGTCTCAAATGCTTTGACAGTAAGCAGTTTTGATATGTAAAACTGAAGTAGAGCTACTTAAGGTACAAGTGAAGGAATTGTGATCCAGAATTAGAATTAACTAGACACAGAATGTCAAGTTTCTGGCCAAATAATGTAATAACTCTTTTGGAGGGACTTCTGAACCAAGTAATATTACATTAAAGATTAGCTTTACAGTCATAGGCAAGTTTGACTGTCATCAGCAGAAGACGTATCCCTGCCCTCCCCTCTCTCTTTCTCCTTTTCTTGAGCTATCACACTTTCCGGTCTAACCTATTATCAAAGACTACATTTTGGTTTACCTGAATAAAACCAGCTGTATTTCATATTGACTGCACAGGGTTATATATGTCTTTCAGCCTTTTCTGGGAGACCAGGGAACTCTGGCATAGAATTGATGTAAACTGATGGGAACTGTAACTGCTTTAGCCGCACAGCTACATCCTCTGATCATAAGCCAGAGACCTTGTGGTGCAAAATCTTTTGGGAGTGGGACAGACTTGTCCCATAGGTCAGTTACAAGCTGTAGACTGTCACTTCTCCTGAGCATCCTGATTTTTGTTAATTATTCTTGTACATATTCTGGTAATGCTTGAAAGCCCAAACTGAGATTAGGATATTGTTGTGCTAGGTGCTGAGCTAAAGCACACATCAGGTTTCCATTTCCAGTATGTCTTGAGCTCAGCAAGGAGCATCACGACAAAAATGGAAATGAAAGCTAAAGGACCACTGACATGTCATAGCTCCAGTGAAAACAGCAGGTGTTCTCAGGTTCAGCTTTTTCACCAAAGATATGTTTTCCTGGAGACTGAAAACATTCCCTTCACTTTTGGAAACAACTTTAGACATGCCTTGTGTTGGTATAAAGCCTCTCAAGGGAGCCTGGAATTATCCAGGTGATCCTGACGTGATTGCAACCAATCTTCAGCAGTGAGTAGAAGGAGAATGGAGATTCACTTTTTCTGCAGCTATATACTTTCTAAGTTTACTGTAAATGAGTGCTTAAGAAATGACTGACCTCCTGAGGACCTCGGGATTCAAAGAATAACTCAGAAGTGTCCATACAGGTTAGTATGACCTATGAAATATCCATTAATCATTCCTCTTTAGCTCTAAAACAGCAATGCCTTTGTTTCTCTTTCTCTTTTTCCATAACTTGAAGGCAACAACAGGACCTGTGGCTTTGCCCTGTGCATGTCACTGCCTGCCAAGAACAGCAGGCAATTGAGTAATACTATTCCTCCCTTGAAATTCTTTCCTTGAAGTGAAATTAATGAAAATCTTTACCATGAAAGAGATTCATCTAGTTTTGTGGAGAGGCAAAGAAACAATTGAGACTTAGATTGGTTTAGCCTGGTTTTGGTTAGTTTTATAATAATGATGGTAGTAATGTCTTAAAAAGGCAATGAGAAGAGGGAAAGAATTATTGAAGTACCCAGGAAACTCCTTATCTTCTGGCAATTGGCTAATTAGAAGCTAGCAAAGCAAACTTAGACAGGACACCATTGTGATCAAAATGGGAAATCCACTGATCAGAAAAATACCTCTCCAGTCTCTGATGCTGGAATAGTCATTGCTAACCTATTTTTGTACCAAGAACTGGGAGCTTCAGGACAGGACTTTGTTAAGGCCAGAAGCTGAGTGAATAAAAATCTCTTAACAAACAAGTCAGCTTCTGTACTGATTCTTCGAGGCCAGGAGGTAATATATAAACAATCTCCAGTGGTAAAAGGACTTTTTTACCCTTTCTTCTTTTTAAAAAGAGTGCTCAAAAGACTTTCTTTTTCTTCCTTCTGTTTAAACAGAGTGTTCACCAAATTTTAGTGGTGTTATCATCAGACAAGCATTCTCTTGTAAAATTGATACCTCCCAGTCTACTTCTCGTTAGCAATGTAATAGCTGTGTTGAAGTCATGGTGGTCTAAGGATAGAATGGAAGCTGGGCATTCAGAGAGAGATGATATCTTTTATTAGGTATTTATATGTACATTCTAGCTTCCCTGAGAGACCTCAAAAGAATTCAGTTGGCAAATTTATAACAGAAGCTGATGAATAAACGGGATGCTTTCTCGCCTTTAAACTTGTTCTCCCTGGCAATAGTGCAAGAATGATAGCAGGCCAGTGTAAAGAAGCAGCATCCACCATTGTTGCCTATGCTGTTTGCTATGTGAATAAACAGAGGGATTCTACCTTCGTCACTGTTTTTGCTATGATGAATGCTTCGTAAATGCTGATGGATAGATTAGGATAGAAAGATTAAAGTTTGACACATCTTGCCAGGACGGAATTTGTGTATGGAAGCGTAATTACCACCCAGATCAAATTGTTTCATGAGCCAGAGCTGTCTAGACCAACAGCAGATATTTATTTTTAGGGTTGAACTTTGAAGGGTTTATTACCAATGCTGCCTTCCTCAAGGTAGAAGAAGGGAGGGAAGAACACCAAATCCTCTTGAGCTTCCACTGTTAAAGCAAATCGGGTAGAGCTTACAGGAGAAACCAAGATTCTGAGAGCATTTTGAGAGAGTTGTGTTTTTGTAATGTTCCTTCTGAAATATTGTCTGCTTTATATTAGCTTGAGGAATTAGTGCATTAAAACCTGCATTTGAAAACTGAATGATGTATTTAGAGAAAAAGTAACTTTACATCTGAGATGAAGGGTATGATAGTGGAGTTTTTTTTTTCAGTTGTGACAATCAGAGGCTTGATGATCAGAGGGCTGTGGCAGCTCTGCTATTAGGAA
>VWYK01091487.1:0-18529 GCA_013399775.1 Semnornis frantzii | reverse complement strand
CTGAGGGAGCTGAGGCTCTTTACTTTGGGGGGGAAGAGCATGAGGGGTGACCTCATGAATGTTTATTAATATGTAAAGATGAGTGCCAAGAGGCTGGAGCCAGGCTCTGTTGGGTGATGCCCAATGACAGGACAAGGGGCAATGGTGGAAGCTGAGGCATAGGAAGTTCCATGGAAATGAGAGGAATTTTTTTTTTCACTATGAGTGTGACAGAACTCTGAAACAGGCTGCTCTGGAGTCTCTCTCTCTGGAAATATTCAAGACTCACTGGATGTGTTCCTGTGTGACCTTCTCTAGGTGATCCTGCTGTAGCTATGGAGGTTGGACAGGCTGATCTCCAAAGGTCCCTTCCAACCCCACTGTGCTGGGACTCTGTGGTTCTCTGACATTCTCTTTCCCTGTTGTGAGGGCTTTTCCAAAGCAGTTTCACAGTATTGTGAGGGTTGAGCCAGATGACCCCTAGAGGTCTCTTCCAACTGCTGGATTCTAGGATTCTGTGCTCTATAGCAGCTTTCCCAAGTTCATTTGTTCTCCAGGCATGCCCAGCTGCATCCAGGTGGCAGCTGGACACATCCGAGCCTGCACAGTCTGATTTCTTGGTTCCCACTGAAGCTCTGCTAGTCCCCATGGGTACAAAGGCAGCCTAACTGTTGTGCTCTAAGTACAGTTTGGAACTGAGAATGACTATGGCAAGCACTTGTGAACTCTGAAACTATGTAAAGCACGCAGGGCATGTCAGTCCAAGCTGGGACATGATGAGATTGAGAGCAGCCCTGCAGACAAGGGCTTGGGGGTGCTGGTGGATGAGGAGCTGGATATGAACTGGCAACAGGCACTTGCAGCCCAGAAGGCCAATGGCAAACTGGGCTGCATCAAAAGAAGCATGGCCAGAGATGGAGAGGGAATTCTACCCCTCTGCTTTGCACCTGCAGTCCTGTGTCCAGCTGTGGGGCCCTCAAGACAAGAGAAGTGTGGACCTGCTGGAGTAGGTCCAGAGCAGACCACAAAGATGATCAGAGGGCTGGAGAACTTCTGCCATGCAGACAGGCTGAGGGAATTGGGGCTGTTTAGAAGGGTCCATGGAGACCTTAGAGCAGCCTTCCAGTACCTGAAGGGGGCTACAGGAAAGCTGGGGAGGGAGTTTTGGTAAGAGCTTGTAGTGATAAGACAAGGGGCTTTAAAGTGGAGCAGTGTAGATTTAGCTTGGGTATCAGGAGAGGGAGTTCTTTACAACAAGGGTAGTAAAACAGTGGAACAGGTTGCCCAGAGATGTGGTTGAGGCTCCATCCTTGGAGGTAGTCAAGACCAGACTTGATGTTGCCCTGGGGAACCTGATCTAGTTGGAGGTGTCCCTGCTACCTGCAGGGGGGGTGGACAAGATGACCTTTGAGGGTCCCTTCCAACCCAATTAATTGTATGATTTCAATGATCTTTCTGTGGTTTCTGCTGGCTCTTTTCATTATGAAGAACCAAGGTAGTGACAATTGCTGTTGCAGTAAATACCATTTTTGTGTGTCCTGTCCTGTGCATCTGTGCCTGCATGTACACACACAAACATGGCAGTAGACATACTCATATTTAAATTTTATATATTGAAATTTACTACTTAGACCCTCTGGTATTGCCATAACTTCCTGATGCTGGGCTTTGCCAGTGTTGGGCATCACCCCTATAAAGTGGGCCTGTAGAGAACCCTGGACTTGTCCTTCTCTGCCTGCTCGTCGTGGTGCCCAGCGCTGGTGCAGAAGAGTCTGTACCTGCAGGATCTGTGTGGTGCTGTCAGGGAAGTGCCTGCCCAGCTTCTCAGCAGTGTCCTCCTGTGGATTCACTCAGCAAGCTCAGTGAATGTGAAACTGCCACTTAGCTTACAAATATTTCCTTTTGTCATGACTTTGTGGCTCTGGAACTTCCCAGCCTTGGTCCCAGCACACCCACTGCTGGCTGTGTCACAGACATGCTGGAGGGGCTCCAGTTGCACTTGTGTTCTGCTTCTGTGGTGCTCTGCTAGCTATCTTTTCACCTAACATAGGTTCATAACCCTTTTCTTCCAGTAAACAGTGATGCTCTGAAACTATCTAGCCCCATTTTTTCAGTTGGTTTGTAGCTTACAGAAGAAGAGACAGAGGGACCTGGACAAGGTGGATTGACAGACCAAGGCAAATAGGATGAGGTTCAACAGGACCACATGCTGGGTCCTGCACTTGCTTGTGTCAGAACAACCTCATGAATGCTCCAGGCTTGGGGTACAGTGGCTGAAAGTTGCCCAGCACAAGCCTGGGAGTGCTGTTTGACAGCAGCTGAGCATGAGCCAACAGTGTGCCCAGGTAGCCAAAAAGACCTGGATCAGCAACAGTGTGGCCAGCAGGAGCAGGGAAGTGATTGTGCCCCTGTACTCAGCACTACTGAGGCCACACCTTGGGTGCTGGGTTCAGTTTTGGGTCCTCACTACAAGAAAGACATTGAGGAACTAGAGCAGGTCCAGAGAAGGGCAAAGCAGTTGGTGAAGGGTCTGGAGAACAGGGCTGGGGAGGAGCAGCTGAGTGAACTGGGGGTGTTTAGTGTGGAGGAAAGGAGGCTGAGGCCTCATTGCTCTCTACAACTCCCTGCAATGATGTTGCAGTGAGGTTGAACTTTTCTCCCTGGTGACAAGTGATAGGACAAAAGAAAATGCCCTCAAGTTGCACCAGAGGCTGTTTAGGTTGGACACTAGAAGAAACTTCTTCCCTGAAAGGGTTCTCAAGAACTGGAACAGGCTGCCCAGGATGGTGGTTGAATCCCCATCCCTGGAGGGGTTTCCAGGAGGCAGAGCTGTGATGCTGAGCCATGGTTTAGCGCCAGCCTTGGCAGAGTTAGAGAAGGGTTGGGCTGGATGATCTTAAAGGACTTTTACAACCAAAGGAAGTCTATGATGTGGGGGCTCACAGCACCACTGTGGCTGTGTAGTGATAACAAGGCTGTTCTCTGGTTTTAAAGGAATCTTCATAAGCTCTGACAGCCTGATCCATTGTGTGACAGCTTAGATCAATGAGTCTGTTTATGTGAATATCTTTGTCAGGTTTCTTCTGCAGAAATGATTAACAGAGCTGCTGCAGCTTTCCTGAGGAACAGGCAAACAGTCCATTGATCCAGGGGCTCTGCAGCCACTTAACAGCTTCTGCAATTCTGTTACATTTGCTGGGAGGCAAAAGAGCCCTGCACATTGATCTATGGTAGCTTATCATCTGCTGCTTCTTGTTAAATGCTCCTAATCAAGGAAGAACATCAGGGATGTGCAGAGCAAGAGTCATTGATTGCCAGTGGGTGTGCTGGAAGAGGGTGGAAGGTGTGGGAATGGTGATGTTGTAGCAGTGATGTTTCTGGACAGCTACAGAAGGAGGGCTTTGTGGTGGGATGAGAATGAGCTTAAGAGTTAAAGGATTGTTTCTTTTGGAAAAGCCCTCTAAGAGTCCAACCATCAACCTGATGTCACCATGGCCATTAAACAATGTCCCAAGCTGCCATGTCCACATGTTTCTTGAGCATCTCCAGGGATGGTGACTCCAACACCTCCTTGCCTGCAGACCTGGGCTGAGGAGTAAGGCTGCTCTCCAAGCCTCCTTGTTTTCTACACTTCTTAAGTGTTTGCAGTATGGAAAGTACAGGGAGCTGCCTGCAGGGTAGGGTGATACATAAGAACTGCTTCTCTTGACCTTTAGGGAAAAACTTCATTGTGAGGGTTCTGGAGCCCTGGAGCAGGCTACCCAGAGAAGTTGTGGAGTCTCCTCCTCTGGAGACATTCCAAAACCCCTGGCCATTGTGATCCTGGGCAAACTGCTGTGGGTGCCCCTGCTTTAGCAGGGGGATTGGACTGGATGATCTCCAGAGGTCCCTTCCAACCCCACCACTCTGGGATTTTATGCTAACATTCTTGAATACATATGAAGGAGCCATAGCCAACAAAACCAGTTTTATTTGGATGAATGAAGCTGTAGGTTTTTGCTGTTAGGATAGGATGCAGTGGGGCTGGTTTGGTGTGTTCAGTTTTGCATTCCACTTGGTGTGTTTTTTACTCTTGCCCAGAGCTGCTGCTACCTGTTCTAGAAGGACAGCAGTAGCACTATGGCTTCCCAAAGGACACCACATCTATTTCAGGTTACTCAGCAGCCTTTGTTTGCTGTTGCTGTGGCTGTGCAGCCAAGGGATCTCAAAGGCCACGCAAGGATACTTGTAGAGGTTAGATCTCTGTGATAGCTGGGTACATACTGCTATGGGCACTGGGGCAGAGAGTGCCCTTCTGTCTCTGCTGGAGCTTTGGTGAAGGTGATAGGATTGTGCTTACCCTGTGGGTAAGCAGTTGTGCAAAGGATAGCAGTTAGCCTAACTTGGTTGCTGTGAGTGCTTAAATCACTGTAATTGAGAAACCTTACACATGATGCTGAAGTGTTTGGGGTTTTTTTCTTTATTTGGAGTAGGCTGCCATGGGGGATTGTGGAGTCTCCCTCTCGAGAGACATTCATGACCCACTTGGATGTGTTCCTGTGTGATGTGCTCTAGGTGATCCTACTCTGGCAGGGGAGGTGGACTGGAGGATCTTTTGAGGTCCCTTCCAACACCTAACATTCTGTGATTTATGACTCACAAGCATCACTTTCTTTGCACCTGATACACAAACAGAAAAAGGGAAAGGCAGCTGCTTCTGGTCAGTAAGCACAAAGGAGAACTTTTAATGGGCACTAAGTTTGTCCAGGCTTACTGTTGAGCAAGAAGTTTTCAAACACTTCATCTCTCAGATTACATTAGCATGCTGGACCTTTGCCTCACAGGGGATTAAACATGGATCTGGAAACTTTAATGTCTTCCAATTGAATCATATACAATTGGCTGCTGCTGTCAGCAATGCGCTTTCCCTTCCTTCTTTGGAAAACCTCAGTTCCCACGTTGCATGTAAGGGTTGGCTTTGTTTTCATGGTTTTAAATTTGAGCTGCAAATAGTCGTGAGGCTTGTTAATAAACATCTGACCCTCATGTAACTCTGGGAGTAAGTGTCACTGGAATGATGGGCTCTGCTTCTAACAAACCCCAAACTACACCACTGCAATGCTTCGATATGAAATCAGCTCCTCTGGCAAGATAGCACTTTGAAAAACAAGGCTGGTAAGGTGTTCTGCAATGTCCTGAGTTTGCTGCACAGAATCCCAACCCAGTCATGGGCTGCAGGTCTTGAGCAGTGTGGAGTCTGCCTGGACAGCTGACCTGAGGTGGCTACAGGTGGATCCCAGTCCATGAACCCCATGCTCAGTATAAAAGGGGAATTTCTTTGAGGAGATCTTCCTGTGTGCGCTTCTCCTCTCTTCCTTCTTCTCCTCCTGAGGGCTGCCTTCCCATTTAGTGTGACCACTTTACCTTTGCTGGGCTGAGTATAACTTTATATTGGCATTGGTATTAGTTTGGCTGTTCCAGCAAACCCATTTTAATTTCTTCTCTCCTTTCAATCCCTCTACAGTGGAGGGGTCATGGGGTGATGGAGCAATTGGTGAATTTAGCTCCAGGTACAGGCTAAATGTAAACAAGCAGGTAACAAATTCCAAACCATTTGTTGTCATCAGGGTTGTTCCTTGATAAAGTTTAAATGTTTTTCAGAGTTCAGGGCTGGGAGACTTTCAGCTCCTTTGGAAACCTGGTAGGAGGCTGGGAGGCCTAAATCCAAGGCATCCATGATTGGTGTGACCTCTGAAATTGTATCGCAAACCATGGTGGTGAAGGCTCACAGAATGCCAGTGTGAACTGCCTGGATGTGACCCTGGGCAACCAGCTGTGGGTGCCCCTGCTTTAACAGGTGGGGCTGGACTGGATGGTCCCCAGAAGTCTCTTCCAACCCCCATCATGCTGAGACTCTGAGATTCTCTTTTGTTCCAGTGACTGCCATCAGCTGAGCTGTGTTTAGCTCTGCCCTACTTACCCATGCAATCCTGCAGAGACCTCTGGAGTTGGGCTGTTCTACTTTCACATCTCCAGCTCAGACAAGGCTGTTGTGAGACAGGTTTTGTGAATCACATCCACATGTGAACACAGCTGCCAGAAGCATTTCAGGTTCCTCCAGACCCTCTGCCTGCATTAGGACTGTGGCATGTCCCCCACAGGGGACTTGGTGGGACCCATGGGTCAGAACAGCCTTGCCACATCGGAGCAAACCTTTACCCAGACCATTCCCCGACCTCTGACAGTGGTGCGTGGCAGTAGCACAGCAGATGTGTAGGAGCCTGACAAGGATGCTGTTCTGCTGGTGTGCCTTCAGTTCCTGAGGATCTCTTGATTCCCTTGCCTTGCACTAATTAATGCAGGTCACAGCTGGGTGTCTGATAAATGATGCTCCAGCCGGAGAAAGACATTATAGCAGAGCTTCCAGCCATGGAGCCATCAGATCCCTTCTAATTTCTGGGAGGAGCCCAATCTCTTCATTAGTTTCTGGTTCATGATATTCAAATTAGAGCTTCTCACAGTTTCTTCTTCATAGGCTATCAAGCAAAGGACTGTGTAAGAAAAACGTTGCCAGCCGCTGGGTCTCTTGGGCTCAGGGCATGTCTGAGGTTTGGGGGAATGTGTCCTCCCTCGTGGCTGGGCAAAGCCAGGCTCCACTGAGGAAAGAGAGCCCCAACTCAGATAATGTGCAGAGCAGAAATCAGAAGCCAGAATTAATGCAGATGTTATCTTGTTACTTTGTTTCTGTTAGTCCTTGGGGCTCCGCAGTTCAAAAGAGATAAGGAACTGCTGGAGAGAGTCCAGTGGAGGCTGCAAAGACAGTGAGGATCCTGGAGCATCTCTGTGAGAAGGAAGGGCTGAGAGCCCTGGGGCTGTTGAGCCTGGAGAAAAGCAGTCTGAGAGGAGATCTGATCAATGCTCAGCAACAGCTAAAGGAGAGTGGGGCAAGGGGATGGGATCAGATTCTGTCAGTAGTGCCCAGTTGACAGGGCAAGGGGTAATGAGCATAAGCTGGAACCCAGGAGGTTCCATCAGAATGGGAGGAGAAACTTGTTTGGTGTGAGGATGCTGGAGCCCTGGAGCAGATTGCCCAGAGAGGTTGTGGTGTTGGGTTGGTGGTTGGAGTCGATGCTCTCAGAGGGCTTTTCCAACCCAACAATTCCATGATTCTTCTTGCCTGTTACAGCCAGGTGCTTTGATCGGGGCTGAGATCCAAAGCCTTCATCAGAGAGCTGTGTTTCAGACCCTCCTCAAGCAAGGGCAAATATCCCCATTTAATGAAGCTTCCTTTTGTGGTATAAAGAAGTAACTTTGTTTTCCTTTGTGCCTGAACACGAGGAGTGCCACAGCATCAGCCTGCAACAAGCAGGGTTCTCTTTCTTCTGTCTGCCGCCAGTGCACAGGAAGAAACCGTGACAAGCAGCAATTATTCACTGAGCAATATTTAGCACAGTGTCTTAAATATTTAATGCACTCTTCCACATCCCTTTCCTCAGCAGTAAGAACAGGCAATACTGTTCTGCTTCCAGCACCAAACCTTTGACAGGGCTCCGAGTTGTCTCTTCCCCTCACACACACACTTGGAGTTGTCATCTGCAGGCAACTTGTCTTTGGGCTGTGATGCTCCAAGGAGATTTCACTTCATAGCCAAGAGATGATACATTGGAACAGTCTTTATGTGGGATCAAGCTGGGGCTTTGCTTCAGCTACAATTATTTCATCTGCCACCATTGTGCATTTTCATGCCAGAAGAATATCTTGGCTTGTCTCAAATTGCTGCTTGTGCAGCGTCTGCTTACGTTACGAGGTTGTGTGCAGGCTCTGTCAGCAGTGAGATGGGTCCTACTCTGGTCATGTTTATCCTCTACTGAGCAGTAATGAAGCAGTTGAGCCATCTGCACTGATGGGAATGGACTGCTCCTTCCTCAGCTTAGCATTTGTCAGCAGAACTGAGCCTGCAGGGCTGGAGGTTGCCCTGGGGACTCTGAGAATCGTGGAAGCATAGAATTGTTTGGGTCGGAAAAGCCCTCTAAAAGCATCGAGTCCTACCATCAACCCAACACCACCACTCTCTCTAGTGAGAGGTGTCCCTGCCTATGGCAAGGGGGTTGGAGCAAGATGATCTTCAAGTTCCCTTCCAACCCAAACCATTCTGTGATTCTGTGGTGCAGAAGTAGGCTGTTGATGGCTTCTGTGCTAGCAGATGGAAAGCTCAAAGTCAGTTTGTATTTCAGGAGCTGTCTAACTCTTTGAACCTTGGCAGAGGTTGTTATTACCAACAATTACACCCATTCCTCAGCTTTCACTCTGACCACCTTAGTGCCAGCTAATCCAACTGGGAATATCCCCGAGTGGCAAGATTAGTTATGGTTCATGCAAGGATTCCTCTGCCTCTCCTCTAAAACTGGAATGGTAGAGAGATGTCATTCAACTGACTCATCAGTGAAATTAGTGCAGAGTTCCTCAGCTCCAATCTTGGAGACTCCATGGAAACAAAACAGCCTGCAGGGTGCTTCAGAGCTTTTCCCTGATAATGCAGGATGGGTTCTGCAGCTTCTTTTCTTCTCTTTAGTGGTAATCTAAGTCCTAGTTCAATTTTCAGGCAGTTCCCTGGGCACAGCTCTACAGTTAAGAGTAATTTGGGTTTTTTTCTTTATGCTTCTTGTGTATATACAGAGTGGGAACTGTACACATAGAGACAGGTCTATTATATTAGGTTTTTGTTAGCTTTATCGTTAGATACTGCATGGATTTTTATCTGAACTAGAAATGGACTCAGGCAGTGCCCTTCAGGAATAAACAAACAGGATTTTCAGACCTTCTGCTTGCTTTCTGTAGAGCAGTGCAGTATTATTTTCCTGGCCAGTTAATTTATTAAGAGACAAAGCTTGTTTTCAGTTACCCTCAAACAGAGATATTTCAGTTTTGCCTGAAACAGACATTCCTGCAATTACTTGGTGGAGAAGGAGGTATTTTGTTTGGCGTAGCTCAGTGATACCAGGTTCAGGATTCGGGCTGGTTTTCTGTTTTAAATTAACTTTTTCCATCTTCGAGCAGTTTTTGGAAAGAAAACAAAAGATTTCAATGGGATTTGAGGTGTAAAGGAGGAAGGGACTGCTCATCTTCAGTGACTGCTTGCTAGCAATCTTTGAGGTCCCTTCCAACCTTACCATTCTATGATTCTATGATTGCACTGAAGTTACTCTCTAAATTCAGTAACAATTCACTAACTTTCCATACCCCAAATCCAGATCTTTCAAGATTTTAAACTTGATCTCTCCTATCTTTGATGTCTTCTTTCCTCAACCACTAAATTTTGGGTTTCCTGCTGTCAGTCTGCTCCTGAAGTTTTCCACTCGGGCAAGGTGAATCTGTGAAGGACCAGGCTGAAGGACTAACAGCTTCTCCTGGGTGTAGAGCCCTCTGTGGGATATGGCTTGGTTTCCATCTTGCTTCCCAGCAGTGTTTGTGACTCTCCCCCAGACAGAGTTCTTCAGCTCATGTCACTGTCCCTGTGTTTGACGTGGTCTTCATATTTAACCTTGACACTGCTCAAGTCCTGAGGCACAAATCTTCTCAGGAGCAGCTGAAGGGACATGAGATTGTTCAGCCTGGGGAAAAGGAGGCTGAGGGGAGACCTTCTGTCTCTCTATAACTCCCTGAAAGGAGATTGGAGTGAGGTGGAGGTTGATCTGCTCTCCCTAGTAATAAGCAACAGGACAAGAGGAATTGTCCTTGAGTTGTGTCAGGGGAGGTTTAGGTTGGACTCGAGGAGCAATTTCTTTCCCAAAAGAGCTGTCAAGCCCTGGAACAGGCTGCCCAGGGCAGTGGTGGGGTCCCCATTCCTGGAGGGTTTTCAGAGCCATATAGATGTGGTGCTAAGGGACATAGTTTAGTGATGCCCTGCCAGTGGCAGGTTAGCAGTTGGACTAGGGGATGTTAAAGATCTTTTCCAGCATAAATGATTGTATAAGAGAACCAGACATCAGCCTTTGTCCATAGGGCTGCTTTGATTCTGTGTTGACTGAACAGATTTATTTTGCAAGGATGGGAAGTTTCAAACACAGAAACTTTGCCTTAGGAGACCCCAGTCTGCCTCTGAGCTCCACAGTGACACACCATGGGGGCCACAGCTGCAGCTGAATCTCTCCATAACTTGAGCTGCCTTCTGCATAGGGAACTTCTTTAAAGCTGGTGAATGTTTGAAGCCCTTCCAGCACCACAATGCTGGTGGACATTCTAGGTGCACTTGCAGCCATTGCAGCTCTCTATTTTCAGCTTCCAAATTGGTCAGATCTGTGGCTTTTTGTGTTTGGGGCTTTCTAACTGCAGTTACTAAGTACATCAACAGCTAGTAACAGAGCAAAAAGCTGCTCTTAGCAGCAGCAGGGAAAACCAAGTCAGTAAAACAGGTGGCAGCTGCTGAAAAACTCAGCATGAGCTGGCAGTGTGCACTTGCAGCCCAGAAGACAGCTGCGACCTGGGCTAGGCCAACGGAAGTGTGGCCATCAGGATGAGAGAGGTGATTCTGCCTCTCTGCTGAGACCCCACCTGCAGCACTGCATCTACTTCTAGTGTCCCCAGCACAAGAAGGACATGGAACTGCTGCAGTGAGTCCAGAGGAGGCCACGAAGATGATCAGAGGGTGGAGCCCCTCTCCTATGGGAACAGGCTGGGAGAGTTGGAGCTGTTCAACTCGGAGAACCGAGAAGGCTCCAGGGAGACCTTAGAGGAGCCTTCCAGTACCTGAAGGAGACTGCAGGAGAGCTGGGGAGGGACATTTGACAAGGACTGGGAGTGACAGGACAAGAGGGAATGGCTTTGAGCTGGAAGAGGGGAGATTGAGACTGAAGATTAGGCAGAAATTTTTGGCAGTGAAGGTGGTGAGAGACTATCACAGGTTGCCCAGGGAGGTTGTGGATGCCCCTGCCTGGAGGTGTTCAAGGCCAGGCTGGATGAGGCCTTGAGCAAGCCAAGCTAGTGTGAGGTGTCTCTGCCCGTGGCATTGGGGCTGGAACTGGGTGATCTTCTAAGGCCCCTTCCAGCCCAACCCATTCTGTGATTCTCTGAAAGCCAGAAGCTTTGAGCTGTGCTTCAGGCCAAGGTGGGATGGTTTGCTGTAAGAGCTGTGCTGTCTCTGATGGATTTCAAATCTCTGCATCTCCTGACTGAAGCTTCGGGTCCCTGGGAGCCTACCTTAGGTGTCTGTCTGCAGGAAGACAAACAAGGAGGGTTTTAATGAAGCTGTAATCCTGCTCTTTGTGATTGCTTAAGGAGTCCCTGAGGTCACAGCGCGCTCCCTGACATTCGGCACCACAATCAGGGTTGTGCCGGGGTGGGGGCTAATCAAGGCTGCCTCGTGTCTCATTACCATCTCCTCTTTATGCACAACATATTGTCACTGCACAAAGGCTGGGTCTGTTGCATATTTATACGTACTGGGAAGGACCAAAACTGTTAAGAGAAGATTGGTTTTGTTTTAAAATCCCTGTCAAAAGTGAGGGAAGAAGCCAGGCTGAGCGAGGAGGTTGGTGCTTCCATGGCAGGCTGTGCTAAGTACTAAACTGATTACAAGTAAATGAAGTTCACCCTTCTCAATTGTTAAACCAACAAGGAGCCACAAAGCCAACATATGTAAGCCACCCCCTCCAAATTCAACCCTATTCACAAATCTTGAACTCTGAAAGCAAACAAATTACAGGGTGGAATAAGCTCCTGGAAGCTATTTTAAAGCTTTAGTGCTTTAGTTAAAGGCTATTTGGACAATATGGTTTGTTTCCACTCCTGGATGGCTCAGCCCTGCGTATGCTGCCTTTCTGGCCCTCTTCCTTCACACAATCCTGTTTATTTTTGTAAGCACAGTAGTAATCTTGGGATTAAAAGTGAGGATTTGCCATTGATTTACAAATAGCTGCTGTAAATATAATTAATGCAGTTCTAATGCTAATTTTATGGACCTCCATAGACCATACATCTCAACAGCTCTGAGCAAAGGTTGGTGTGTGGCAGTTTGTGTAAGAGATGGAAGTGGGATAAGTGCAAATCTCTGCTGCAAAACCATTTCTGATGTGGTGGTGGAGTGTACACAGTGAGGCTTTGGCTGATGTTTTATTACAGCCTGTGGAAAAAAAAATATTTCATCCTTCATAATTTACCTCTATATTGTATGGACCTCTGCCCTGAAAGGACTGTCAAGCCCTGGCTGCCCAGGGATGGTGGAGTCCTCATCCCTGGAGGGATTCATAGATTTAGAGAATGGTTTGAGTTGCAAGGGACATTGAAGATGATCCAACTCCAACCCCCTGCCATGGCCAGGGACACCTTTCACTAGCCCAGCTTGCTGAAAACCTCATCCAGCCTGACCTGGAGCACCTCCAGGCAGGCAGCATCCGCAGCCTCCCTGGGCAACCTGTTCCAGTGTCTCCCCACCATGACTGTCAAGAGTTTCTTCCTCATTTCCAGTGTCAATCTCCCCTCTTCCAGATCAAAGTCATTGCCCCTCATCCCCTCACTACAAGCCCTTCCTGACTTATTTGATTCTTCTGTTTCTTCCTGAAGTTTTCACCTTGCAGATGTGGTGCTGATGGCCATGGTTTAGTGGTGACCTGGTTGGACTTGATGATCATAAAGGTCTCTTGCAACCACAACGACTTTAAGATTCTGTGGTTCTGTAAGAGAAGTAAATGGAGCTGATGTTTTGAAGGCTAAGTGCAGACAGTGCAAGAGTGAAAGCAGAAGACAGGTTCTGGAAGGGCTTGGTGTAATGGTGCACACAACAGAATTTGGATTAGATAGTAGGAGCAATTTCTTTGCTGCAAGAGTGGTCAGGCATTGGAACAGGCTGCCCAGGGGGTGGTGGAGTCACCATCCCTGGAGGTGTTCAAGAACCATGTGGACATGGCATCTGGGGACATGGTTTCATGACCGTGGAGGTGTTGGGGAGAAGGTTGGAGTTTATGGTCTTAGCTTTTCCAACCTTAACGATCCTGGGATTCCATGGTTGTGTCAGTCACAGAAGGAGGTGTCATGCACATGTCACCAGAGTGCCTTTAGAATATTGACAGTTGTCACATTTTGACTGTTTCATGGAAATAATTTCTTTGGGGGGGGGTGGGGGTGTGTGTGCTTCTGTTTACATCCACATTTAATGGCATGCTAAGTATTATCAAATGTCAAGGGAAGAAATGCAGAGTCATGAAGCATTTGATATTGAAGGCTGTAGTGTTTTGGAAGAGCTTTAATCCTCTATAATTTTATTCTTTTGCTGTCATCTCAGGACTTCACTGGAAACAGGAAGCAGCATCTCAACCGATCCGCTCAGGTACTGTAGCCATACAGGGGTTAAATTTGGGTGTGGAGTCATAGAAATGAGCTCTTCTGTGCTGTCCATCACACAGGTGGATCTTGGAGTGTGTGCCATGGACCAAACAGCTGGATTTTTCATTTCTGGAAGGGGCAGGTTGCTCCCTTCTGGTATTGCCACCCTGAAATTCAGCTGTAGCTCCGAACGCTGTGTCTGCTTCTGGAGGGGCACAAGGGGGAGGGGGTAGGTGTGTAGGTGCAGGCACACAGGCACAGCGCCTCTCCCTCCGCTGCTTCTCACCTCAGTTTGTGCTGACAATGGTTGACCTTCCCAGGCAGCTTTACACTGCTCTGAGCAAGCAATGCTCCTTGTGTCGAGGTGTGGTTTGTCTTTGCCATTGCTCAGCGTTCTGCTAGCAGCACAGACTTCAGAGGGGCCTGACATCTGAGTCACTGCAGTAACGGGGGCTTGGCTTTGATCACTCAATTCAGAGAGAAGGACTCGGCACTGTTCCTGCTGCATACCAAACGGGCACCTTGCATCTTGTATTCTCCTAGCTGCACATTAAAGAGTGCATCAAAGTGGCAGGCTTCCTTTGATTAAGCTGGGGCAAAGCCTCTTCCTCTCTAGCTGACAACCGTTTTGGTGCAAGTCTTCCTTTGGAGATGTTGTGGGTGAAGGATGTGACTTCTTTTCCCACACACTGTGTAGTGCTGACCTTGCTAGAACAAAACATGAGTGGGAACTGTTTGGTTTAACCTTACTCAAATGAAAGGTCCTCTCTATTCTTAATCCTCCATTGTTTCCCAGTGCATGGTCTTCTGACAGTGAAGCTTTTGCCTTATTAGCATTTCCTAGACACACACAGCCCCCCCACGTTGGAATATTATCTTTGTCTGCAGCCCAACATAGCAACACTGGGCACTGTTCAGTCATGACTGTAGTTTTGTTCCCATCTCCCAGGCTGACTGGAACACTATTTCTTTGTGTGGTGGTACAATGCAGGAAACAACCTCAGCTTTTCCCCCTCCTCAACCTGCTTCTCTGCAGACTTTAGCAAGAACATGGTGTAGCTGGTTTGTGATTTACTGTTCTCTGGGAGCAGGCTTCCAGAACCAGGTGTTGCTGCCGTCTTCATTCCAGGAGAGAGAAATATGGGTGAAAATAGCAGAGTTTGTTACTATGTTTTTCCTTCTGGTGGAGTTTTTTTTTTCCCATGGGAGAATATCAGTGAGGATTATGGGAAAGAACTCTATGCAAGAAGTGGCTGAATTTGGTAGGGAAAGGAGCAGGGAATGTTTTTTTGGATAGGTTTATAGTTGTGCTGGATAGAAACTGTGGTGATTGAGCTCTTTAATTGCTCCGGAATCCCAAAACCGTGTCAGGATGGCCTTGTTTTCAGCTCTTTGCAATAAAATGAGGGCATGAGGTGTAATATCCACCAAGCTGGCCACTGCCATGGCCGTGCAGGAGCCATGAGGCTCAGTAGGACTGATGTCTGTGCTCAGGCACATGGCCTTGGCTCTCATTAGTATGCGCTGGGTGGGTGACGCTTTCTGAAGCCTGCAGCAGAGAGATGCAGGCTGGTACAGAATCCCTGATCATGCTGCTTTGTATTTCCAACAATACTTTTGTAACAGCTTATATTTAACTTTCTTTTACTACCAAAAAAAAAAAGTTTGAGGTGCAAGTTAGAAAGTTTGAGATTTTCCTCTTTATCCTGTCTGCTCTAAACTTCAGTCACTTCCTAAACAAATTCAGACAGAGAATCTGGAGAATATTTGAAACTTTTTTTCCCCTTTTTTAACAGAATTATCTGTGTAAAAAGTTATTTGTAGATAAATGCCATGGCATTTGGCAAGTCCTTTTTTAATTCTGAGAATACCTGGGAATCATCAGGGGAGGATGTAAAGATGCTACTCTTCAACTGCAAATGAAATAATTTAATGATATATACAAATTCTGGAATAAAACATAGAAGGGACATTCAAGAAATTCCCAGATTAAATCAGTGAATTCTTCCTAGGGTTAAATAAATTGCATCTATAATCTGTCTGATGTAGACTGATGGATCTGGGCTTGTTCAGCTTAAAGAGAAGACTCTAGGGAGACCTTAGAGCTGCCTTCCAGTACCTGAAGGGATCCTACAGGAAGGCTACAGAGGGGCTTTTCATGAGGGTGTCTAGAGCTCTAGAGTGTGTTTGGAGCTGAGGGAGAGCAAAGTTAGACTGGGTTTTGGGAAAAAGTTCTTCAGTATAAGGGTGGTGAGACTCTGGAACAGTTTACCCAGGGAGGCTGTGGATGACTCCTCCCTGGGGTTGTTCAAGGCCAGGTTGGATGAGATCTTGAGCAACCAAGTCTAGTTGAGAGGTGACCCTGCCCATCGCTGGGAGATTGGAGTAGATGATCTCTATGGCCTCCTCCAACCTAAGCCATTCTAGGATTCTATGATTCTATTACTTCAGAAGGTCACAGAAGCCTGTTCTGGAGCTGTAATTAAACAGAATTAAGTCTATAAGTAAAATGAAAGATAGTAGAAGACTTCTTGTAACTGAACGTGTTCTCATGACCCTGCTGAGCAAATTTGGCTTTAGTAAGCCAGTAAAATATGATGAGCCAATTAAAACAAACCCACCCAGTGTCCTGTCAAGCAGTTACTATTTGCTAGTCAGGCTGCTTTCCTTGCAGTTTGCTCACTAATTTCTGTTGCTATCAACAAGCTGAGTTTGCTCGGGAAGAAGTGCTCTTCTAGTTCTCACCTGCTCTAGAATGTTGTCATCCAGACTTCTGAATTTGCTGGGGTTTGATTGTATGAATATTCCCCACCAGGCAGATCCATTTGTTTCCCCTGGATGTATTTATTTACACTGCACTTGGCTTCGCTGGGTTCAGTTAGAAGTTAGAAAGTTGAGAGTACGGAGAAATGCTCTGTAAAGGAGAAGAGTACTTGTGAAGAGTAAGGGCTGATGTGAAAAATTTGGTTATGTCCATTAGGAAGAGGAAAATCTGTGCAAATTGGCAGGCTATCTATATCTGTATATCTATATATCATAGATACAGATAGGAATGTAGATATAGGTATCTTTATATTTCATTTTCCACAACTTCTTTCATAGTCTGTGCATTATTTGTTCTGGATATTTAGAGTTGGACTCTCTCAGCTGGTATCTGAAAACATCTCTAGCTCTTCATGTGGCTGTTCTGGAATGCTGTGCTACCAGACAATGTTTCAAATGATCCAGAAATGGAAATAGTGAAGCTTCACAGATATTTGTGGCATATTTGTGCACTGACAGCCCCAAAGGCCAACCATGTCCTGAGCTGCATCAAAAGAAGCGTGGACAGCAGGTTGAGGAAGGTGATTCCGCCCCTCTGCTCTGCTGTGGTGAGACCTGACCTGGAGTATTATGTCCAGCTCTGGAGCCCCCAACACAAGGACATGGATCTGTTGGAGAGGGTCCAGAGGAGGCCACAAAGGTGATCAAAGGGCTGGAGAATCTCCCCTGTGGAGATAAGCTGAGGGAGTTGGGGTCGTTCAGCCTGGAGAAGGCTCCAGGGAGACCTTAGAGCAGCCTTGCGGTGCCTGAAGGGGCTACAGAAGAGCTGGGGAGGACATTTTGATGAGGGCTTGAAGTGACAGGATGAGGAGCAGTGGCTTTAAACTACAGCAGGATGGGTTTAGACATGAAGAAGAAATTATTTGCTGTGAAAGTGATGAGATACTGAAACAGGATGCCCAGAGAAGTTGTGGATGCCTCACTTCTGGATGTGTTCAAGGCCAGGTTGGGTAAGACTTTGAGAAGACTTTGAGCATCCTGGGCTAGTAGGAACTGTCCCTGCCCATGACAGGGGGGTTGGTACTTGAATGATCTTTTCCAACTCAAGCCATTCTGTGGTTCTGTATTTGTCATCTTGTGTAACAAATTGATCAGCCAGTGTTTGTCTGAGCTTAGAGAGCAGAAAAGATATTCAGCATTAAGCGAACAGCAAATGTCTCTCTATTGTACTGCATGAAATTTTGGCAGCTTAGAGGTTTAATAACCAAAACTGAAGGGTGGCATCAAACGCCAATTAATATTCATCCATGGGGCAGTGCATAATCTGAGAGCTGTTTGGAGCAAAACAGCTCTGTTTTGAGTAGCTGGAGCATTTCTAGGCAGCAGAGCTTCCCTTTGAGTGAAGAGAGATTGCCTTTACATCATTGAGTCTCTGGGCATCTCTGCAGAGTATGTCACCAGCATCCTTGGATGTTACCATAGTATGGCAGAGCCTAAGAGCTCTGTATGAACACAGCTCTTCCATTTTTCCTGGTTGGGAAGGGATACTGGCTGAGTGGATAACCAGAAAGGTGTAAGAACTCTCCCTGAAGGTGGTCAAAGCCAGCTTGGACAGGGCCTTAAGCAACCTGGTCTAGTGGCAGATGTCTCTGCCCATGGCACAGGGCTTGGAACTAGATGATCTTTAAGGTCTTTCCCAAACCATTCTAGGATTCTGTAAGTGGGCCAGAAGGAAAAATCTGGTTTGCCAAGGCTTTTAATGTGGAAGTCTTCCTAGGTCTTTGTGTGAGCAACCCAGGAAATCACAGACTCACAAAACTGTTTTGGTGGGAAGAGACCTTTAAAATCATTGAGTCCAGGTGTGAAGCCAGCACTGCCAGGTCACCACTAACCCACATCCCTCAGCACCACAGCCATGCATCTTTTAAATACCTCCAGGGATGGTGACTTCAACACCTCCCTGCCCAGCCTGTTTCAGTGCCTGAGAACCCTTTCTGGGAAGGAATTTTTCTTAATATCCAACCTGAACCTCCCCTGGAACAACTCGAGGCCCTGAAGTCAAGACTCTAGGTGGATACACTGTTTTCCTGGGAAAGGGGAATACTTGCCAGGAATGCTCCTGGCACATCACTGTGAGGGTAGAAGTAAGCAGATAGCAGTAGCTGAATTGATGTGATTTTTAGAAGTGTCCAAGTGTCACTAGACAAGTTAATTTCCCTGGTTTTCCCAAAACCAACATTTGAAATCAGTGCAGAATCCCAGCATGGTGGCACCTCTGGGGATCATCTAGTCCAAGCCCACCACTACAGCAGGTTCACCTGGTACCAGTAACTCCAGCAGGCACTGCCTTCATGCTGGGGTTGTGCTGTACAGTGCTCTCCCTCAGCAGTACACTGTTTTAATCAACCTCAGAGCTTCCTAGCTTGACAAGACAACCATCCCTAAAGGATGGGCCCCTAAAAAGAGATGATGTTGGACTCTGCCCCTCCCC
>VWYK01091473.1:1402-11985 GCA_013399775.1 Semnornis frantzii | reverse complement strand
AACCCCCAAAACCCAAACCCAACAGTGAAATAAACTGCCTAAATTCAAATGGTAAGCAGCTAAACATGGAAGACGCACTTCAGCTAAACAGGAGAAAGGGCAATAAGCAGAAACGGGTAAAACCTCCCAATAATAGCTGTGTGTAAACTTGAAGTGAGAAGTTCTAAAGTAATGGTGTGTGACCTTCCAGTCAGGGAACTGAACAGAAGGAAGTCCTCATTTGGAGTGAGGTAATGCAATGTGCTATGTGTAAAGGATCCTCATCTGTCCCATGTGTAGAGCTGTTCCATCATTACAGAGTATGCCTCTGTGTGTTGTTAACCTTGCCATAATGTTTATTTCAGGGTGAATGTAGAAGCATTAGAAATTTAACTCCATTTCCTTATTTCCTTTCTCCTTTTTTCTCTTCTCCTTTTTGTTGG
Organism: Semnornis frantzii; assembly: GCA_013399775.1. Lineage (NCBI taxonomy): Eukaryota > Metazoa > Chordata > Aves > Piciformes > Ramphastidae > Semnornis > Semnornis frantzii. The sequence goes on along the minus strand of VWYK01091473.1, from coordinate 11,563 downwards.
GGGTGGGAAGAGAGATGGAAGGGTAAGAAAGTGGCAGAGAAAAAGGCATGGGGAAAAACAAGCTAAGAAGGTATTTAAAACAAATCTAGAAATATACAGCACAAATTACAATACTTCCAGAACAGAATATGGCTGCCCGTACTTCTACAGACAATATAGATGTAATTTTTTAAAGCAATATAAAAATGATACATACAACTTTGCTCTGTTTGCCCTTCCTCAAAGGCATGGTGCAGACATAAATGCATCCTCCTAAAAAGTTGTGAATGGTGAAAAGATCTGGGTTTCAGCCTCAGGCTAAAAACTGAACCTATTTCTACTGTATCAGTTTCCTTTTAAATACCCATAAACAACACAAGTCCTGGGTGATTCCTTGCAAGACTTGCCATTTCTGCTTCTCTTCATCCATTTATGTTTTCTATTATATTTCTGGTTAAACATATTTTGTTAATTATGCAGCAGGATAGACTAAGTCTTCCGTTCACATGCTTTTAATTAAAAAACAAACACATGGCAATAGATAGTTTTTTCTAGTCATTTAAGCCTTTAAGCTCAGGTCAAAACCTACCCACCAAACTATGCAATTATGTTTTATTTTCCTGGTCCTACTTCTTCACTTCAAAACAAAAATCCAATGATAAAGACTTTTCTTTTTTTTTTTTTTCCAGATATTTCTGAGGAAGGACACACTGCAAGACCAGAAAAAGAAATTATTGAAATCAGTCTTCATCACACTACATTTGGTGGGAATCCTGGGGCAGGCAGCATTCGAACATGACCAGTGCCAGGCCACATAGCCAGCTTGTGGCAAGTCACAAAAACAATTCAATAAAAGTTCTGGGATGCAAATACTGGTTGTAGCACAACGGGGAGAGGTTTTGCAGAGACATCTGCGAGGCCAGAGACTGTGAAAAAGAATTATCCAATATTATAAAGCAATTGTACACAAGTCATCAACAACAGACACTCAAGTTATTCTTCCACAACATGGGAAACAAAATTATCTGACAACTTCATCAGCTAATACCTCATCGTCCATCTTTCCTTCATCAGCAATATTGGTAAGCATGCTTCACCATGCCTTTCAATGTCCTCCCCTCCATTTTCACCCTCCACTTTTTCTAAATAAACTTCTGCTACTGGATCTTAAGAATTTTTTTGAGCTTCATCAAAGCCCAAAACATTCCCATCCTCCCTCATCTGCCCCAGCAGCCTTCCTCATGAACCCTTCTCCTCCTTACAACTTCCTGGTGTCCGTCCCTTCCCAGTGTTACCCCCACATCTAGTAACTTCTTCCACGTGCTCTTTGGAAAGCCACTTCCAGTCTTCTGCCATCTCAATAGATCTATGAGTCTCAGAGACACACCATTTCACAACAAAGACTGGTGCTTTGGGGGTGCAAAAACACTGAACCAGGAAAACAACTGAAGTAAGGAGGAAGTAGTCAGAGAAAGACAGGACTGTCAAATTGTATTTGTATAGATCCTACACATTTTCATAACGTACTCTGCAGAAAATGTCACTTTACAGAGCACTTGAAATTTAATCTTTGGCACTGATACCCAAGCAGAAGCCACTGACAGAGCTGTTGGTCCTGTTCCAGTCTCACCTTTAGGACAGGCGATAATGACAAATAAGGCACATGGACAAGCTCAATAGGAAAGACTTCATACACACATATGATAAGATGTAGTGGGAGCCATCAAGTCACTCACTAAAAGGGAACAGGTTAAGGTATACTTTTAGGATGCTATTTTCAGTTGTTTTAAAACTCTTTTGTTATTTAAATAGTGTCTTTCAACATCCTCAGAGTCTTATATTCATGTAAGTTCTATTTAAGTGCTAGGTTTGACTGACAGTAAATTTCAGTAAATTCTACATTATTCAATTAATCCGGGGGGGGGGGGGAAGCTCCAGATTTTACCATGCCTTCCCCTTGCATCATTTTACATATCCTCCCAAAGTATTACTGTTTCAAACTTCTAAGTTCTGATACCAGAATGTTTAACAAAAAGTACTTTTGCTGACTAAATGCAAGAACTTACATCTCAGTATGAACTATGGCACTGCTTCCATAGTGCTACAATAGAGTTAACATAATGAAAACTTAGGAAAAACACTATAAATTCACCATATGAGCACATATGGATGTGAAAAAGGAAATCAAATTAGTTCTCCAAACTAAAATTAGATGCAAACCAGAACAGTGTCCCACAGAAATAGCTCAGGCCTAAAAAGTCTATATACATTTACTACGCTAAATCCAATTTTATCTAACATTGGGTTCAATCTCTCCATATTTCCAAAGTATATTTAAGGTATTGAAACTTTAACTGTTCATGTAAGTCTGGACTGCAGTGTAGTTATGTGAGATGTATTTTTGTGTTTGAAGGAAACCAGAGCTGGGTCCATTAGAGAGCTACAATACCACGGAGCCCAGTCCACTGAGTTGTGAGTGTGATTCTCTTAAACAAGATTTTGCTCCAAAGTTTTGCAGTGCTTGTTCTGTTACTGTTTTCTGTATAACTGAGTCTTTCTTTCTGAGGATTTCAAGGCAATGATTCATTTAAAGTATAACTTCTGAAGAGTGGTCTCATAAAAAAGGAGAACGAAATCCATTTATTCTCTGCTGTTGTATATACGTGTTCATCTAAATATGCTTTTAAAGCATGTGAAGATAATCCACCTCTCAGCTCAAATACAGTTTTGAATATGATACTGCTTTTCTTGTAGCCTCTGAAACTTTCAGCCATGAAACTTTGGTGCAAAAAGCTTCTGACAGAGTTCTAAGCAGTTCTTCTTTGCTTATGCTGCATCCTCCATGTCATTTCAAATTGCTGTGTCCTGCATCCTCTAACATGCCATATGTATTGAATGTCATATCAAGCATCAATTGGGGAATCAAATCAAGCAGTAGCAGTGTGTCCATTTTGCTTCTGGACTGCTCCAATAATGTCTGCTGCAACAGATGTCAATCATTAGATTGGGATTCCATGAAACTTGCAGGCCCTCTTTTATGGGATAAAACCAGTTTCTTCTAAGCTGTTTAATTATCTTGGGACTTCTGGGATTTAACTTTCCTTTAGAGTACATCAAATAAATAGCAAAACTACACATCTATTGATGCGTCTGCAAGAGACACATAGTAGCTGAGAATATGCTGCTGCTTCTGACTAGGGAACTGCAATGGGGGACAAGCCAGTCAATCGCTCTTGCCTACATCTTTCGTTTTTATTGTTCAGATGTGTGGCTATCCCATGTTTCACAAGCATCCCAAAATACTCAAGTCCTTTTTAATATAGGAAAGAGAAATTACTTCTAACAGATGATTGAAGATTCACATCCCTCACCTACAAAGTCTTATTTGCTGGTCCATTTTACAGCATGTTTCAGCATTTACACTGCTCTGCCATGCATATGCTCCCCCATCATCTTTCTATTCCTGTTCCCTCTTTGAACTTTCTATCTTCTGCTGCATCTCATTCTCAGCAATCCTCTCAGACCTTCCAGGCTCAATGGCAGAATCCGTGAATAAAGTACTGTAAATTGTTAAGGCAGGAATTATCTCACAACTTTTGTTAGTTTAACAAGCTATGTAGCCTCAATAGAGGATGGTAATGCAACCTACCACATGGTTTTAAATAACCACTCTACTCATAAATTATTTGTAACAGCAATAATACGCCTACACCAAAAAGCAATAGGAAAGATCACATACAGCCATGGTCTCTCACAGTCGTCGGTGCCATCTGGAGCTTCGAGCAGCTCACTCTGCTCGGCGGTCTGTGTGCATATGAAAATATTTCAGGACTTCACAGTTCCTTCCCAAGTAACACATTAATAATGATCCTTCCACCCATAGCTAGCACTTCCAGTGCGAACACACTCCCGTTGACGAAGTCACAAGAAGTCCATTGGGAGAAAAGCAATCGGCTTTGTCCTCAGCACAAAGTCCTAGAGCCACCACACGTGCCCCTCACTCAAGCTGCCCATGCCCTATCATTGTACTTGCTGGCAGGTCCAGTGGGACCGCTTGGGGCGCTATGGTAACTCTCTGAGGTCCATAGACCCTGAGAAGGAACAAGCCACCTTCTGATCCACAGCTGGGATGAATGGATTAGTGGCAAGCCAAGCCAGCTGCTGCAAGCTTTATCAGTATGCAGAGCCCTGACAGATGGGAGCCCATTGGAGAAGCCTCCTGCTACAGCCCACATGGCCCTCATGCTGGCCTTCTGCTCACCCTGCACTCACTGACATGAAAGCAGATACAAAATGCATAAAAAAGGCAAACACATTTGAAAATACGTGTACCCAGTCTGGGAGGCTGCTTAGGTTAAGAAACACCATGTGAGATGCCCTGGAAGAGAAAGGCGGTTTACTTGTGGTGAAATGCTTGATTTTTGTTTGAATTTGCAGTTCTTAGGATTTATAATAGCTGCCACTTGTTTCCAACATAACCAAATCATCTAAAAGGCCTTAAAACTACATACATCAGTACTACAGTAAGAGACACAAAAAAGAAGAGGCTATAAACCGCAGAGATTAATTCAAACTTGGCTATTTATCTGTATAAATGTCACAGGTGCTGGGCAGGGCGGGGGGGAGGTATACCCCAACTTGATCCATCAGAAACTGAAAATTCCATGTTTCAGACAAGGCAGGTGAAGTCCACTCAACTTTTAAGTCACAAAGCATGTGCCTACACTAGAATAATTTGCTATTTTATCTAAGGCAAAGCATGGCAACAAAGCCAAAGACAATTTTTAGTGTTAAAATTTGTACTCATGAAAATTAAATATCCTTTAAAATCACAGAAATAAAAAATTCTCTAAAAAAGGAAAATACCTTATTATTGCCAGAAAAAAACAAAATCAAAATCCAACAAACACCCTTTACACTTGATTATGGCACACTGAAGCATGTGCTACACTTATGCACATCAAATCACATTGTTTCTATTTAAAAAATAAACTGTTAACAGATTGTTACCTAGTCAGATAAAAGCCCAGCAGAGTCAATGGCAGCCTTTGCATTCATTGCAAGGAAGTTTGTACCTGACACTAAGTATCAGTATACATTTTCTCTCACACTACATTTCAAGAGTCTACAATTTGCTTCTTTTTTCTGTGATCACAAATGTGAATAATATTCAGAAAAAAAAAAAACAAACACCACAATTTTCTAGCCTGGTACTTTCCCCGTCTAGCCTCCATTTTCCTCTTCTCTTGCTTCTTGAAAGGGATGTCACATGAAAGTATATTCCAACCTAAAACTAAAGCTCTTTCACTGTAAGAGAAACTCAACAAAGCTGCCTATCTCTGAGCAAACAAAGTATTTATAATTTATAAAAGTTACACTTGTATCAACTTTAATTTATATTTTCATGGGTACATTTCTATAATAACTCATGATCAGCCTTGTTACAACCAAGAAATCTTTACATCAAAACTCTTGATTTCTGACAGTGATCCCAAAAATATAACCCCCAATGCACCTTCAAACTGATTTCACGACTTCCGTAACTTAAAAGCTTTTCTAGTGCATAAAGTCAAAACACAACATTAAGAAGAAAGAAAGCTAGAAACAAGTACTGCAATGAAACTTGCATGAACTTTCATTGAGTCAGGATGTCTAGAATAGTTTGTAAATTACTCATCCAGCCCAAAGCCAGCTATTTACATTTACACACAGTAATTTTTGTACTCCAATGCAAGTACATGTAGAATACAGCTTTCTTATGATGCATTTTCCAAAAATTGAACTAACTGTCATCAACATATGGAAAACAAAGACTGAAAAACAAAATCTATTCAGGCAGTGTCCAACTCTATAAGCCGAAGTGGCCAGTATTTGCTTCTAAAGACAAAGCAATGCTGCTTCAGCAAACTTCATCAAAATGTATAAAACTATCTTACAGAATATGTACTGGGAAACAAGCAAACCAGATACAGAAGTAAAGACTTTCTTGTAACTCCAGGTCTTTGACCTGAAACATCAAAATTCTTTATGGCATGTTCAAAATCAAAAGCAGCACTTCAGTAAATAAGAACATATGCACCTAAAGTGTAAGAAAACAGCACCTGAATATATCATATGTTTAAAAAGAAATACTCTTTAAAAAATTGTTATCAACAGAAGTGTTCATCACAAAAACAATTAACAAAAAAAAAATGCTAATGGTTAGGCAGACATTAGACTCCCAAAAATTTGTATTACTTCCTTGCTGCAACATGGACACTTCTGTATCAGGAAACACAAAGATAAAGTTGCTCTCAAGACACTTTTGTTCTTCATTATTCAGTAAAGGAATTTGCTTTAAAGCTGTAAGTACTTAAAAAACTGTCTAGACCAGATAAAGACCAGTTAAAGAAGGTAAACAGTGATTAGGATTCCACACTTTGATTTACACTTGTGGAACTTCATCAGTTAAAGCTGAAGCCCATGTTTTATAAATGTATCTCTGAATACTGTGTCATTTATAAATGTAGTTTCTGACTACAACCCCCATGTCTAAATGATTTCTGAAGAAGTATGTCATCTGTAGATCTCAGTCATTCATTTTTTAACAACACGGAGACTAGTGACTGAATTTATGAATACTGTTAAAGAAATAATTTCAAATGGAAGACTTCGGGGGGTTTGTTTTGGATTTGGGAGAGAAGAGAAGGTATTAAGTGCAGGAGGTATCTGTACATCCACATTTGATACCATGCAATGTTTATTTGTACTACGCTGACCTAGTTAAGTCTGATGGCAGCACTAACAAATATGGCAAACGAATTTAGCAGAGGAGGAACACACACCTTTCACACAGAAATAAGAACAGAGGAACAGTAAAAAATGCAGTAATTCTCACCCACTGATATATCAAACATCCAGAGCTGACTAACATAGTTACATCACTTAAAATGCTGGAAGTCCAGATGCACTCTAATTCCTCCTTGTTACAGAAGCCTAATTATCATTGACAGGCAATACCTCACAGTGAAGGCTGCAGATAGGCTACTTCAAACACAGACGTATAGAGAGAAAAAGCAAAAACACACAAGAGATGGATTTTGGGCAAATAACGGAGCAGCTATCCAAACAGCAGAGCAAGTGCAGGTAATACAACCAGTCTTAAGACTGATCTCAAGCAATCTACAAAAAGGCCTATATGCTCTATCTGCCTACAGTGGTCCTTGGTTTCCATCAGTCTTCTGCTACAACAGCTACCTCGACATGTCCAAACACAATGTCCTCATGCTCAAGCATGATAAGCACCATATCCAGGTGTTTTAAGACAGCAGATTGCTGCTGATTTGAAGAAGCTGTACCTGGAGACTTTTCCTTTGCAGTGCACACTTTCACAGCTGATTAAAATATACTGACAGTCTCTGATCTTGCTAAACCCATGAAATGTAAAAATATGGATTGTTTTACAGAAAAAGTAGAATACTGACTTGTTTGTCTGGGAGAACCTTTTGCCAATAGTACTCTAACACATCAGGAATATAGCTGCCACTATCGCTAATAGCTGACTGACAGTAATGCAGCATAGGTGGTACACAGTACTCACAGCAGAAAGCACTTCTCTCTTTGCCTATAATACAGTTAGAAGCCACTTAACTAAATTCCAGTGCCCAGCCCTGAAAAATAAAGCATGGTCTACATGAACAAGTTGCTGCACACCGAGAGTCATTTACTTTCCTCCCTTGAGTGCTACAGTGACAACTCAAAGCACCAATGGTGATGGCAAATACATGAACAATAACTCCAGATCTGGACATATATCACAAGCTCGTGCCATGGATGTGTGTCTGCACATGGCAGCAGGGGAACACAGATGTTGAAGAGGCCACACTGCTCCAGCAGAACCTCTCTGCTGCCACATGCCATTCAACTAAGCCACGTGACTAGCAGCAACAGATTTGTGGCCAAAAAGATTGTTTTAAGGTTTATTTCTCACAAGTTATCAACAGAGAACCAATGGGAAGAAAAGGCTTAAAGGAACAAAATAAAAATCAAGTAAGGTGTGGGGTAAGCCAAAAAGTAATGCCAGCAATTAGTTAATAAAGATTAAATATTTAAAGTACAATGAAAATAAAAACTTAGAAAAAGCAAGGTGCACAAAAAAAAGTATGGTTTTGGTTTGCAGTGCAGATGTTTAGGATTTACAATCAATATGGCTCGCTTTTTCATGCTATAAAATGCATATACAATTATGCCCAAGATGTGTGTAAATGTTCAAAAATTAAAACAAAACAGATATTCTGGATGTTTGATGTCTGTTTCTGGGGGGAAGGGAAAAAAAAAGCAAGGACAAAAAAGCACACTACTTTACAATGATCCAAGCACTAACATGAAATTAACATAAACCAAACCAACCAGTGCAATAAAATAAAAAGCTTGAAACCAAGTTAACCAAGGTCATTAATGTCAGTTAAATGGCAAAGATCCATGGTAGCCAATGTTTAAATATCAACTAAATGGGAGAAGCCTGCCTTGCAATTACACTTCAAAGATTTATTTCTGCTTCTTCTAGGGTTTATACTGTCTCTAGCAAACATGCAAATGTTTTCTTGAAATTTTTTAACTTTAAGTTTCCTTACATAACTTGTCATAACTACTCAAGAATTTCAAATTACTTCCTCCTTTTTTGTCATTTATTTTTCTGAACACTTAGGAGAATGCTAGCACTGCTCTGCTAGCCCTACTCACCTCTTCCTATTGTAAATCTGTAACTAGTGAAACCGTACGTTCAACTTCTCTATTTAAAAGAGACAAAGCTCTTGCCCACCTCTTCCCTGCAAAAATACCTCAACAGCTTAAAATCTTAAAACATAAAAAGGCATACCACACATTAGCAGAAATTCAGAGTGTTTTGCTGACCATAAAACAAGATCCTTAGATGAATGGAAATCAAGAAAAGAACAAAAACAAAGCCCAGTCCTATGAAGCAAATGAACCAACCAAACAAAACCGAAAGTTTTGAATTTTTTTTCATCCTTTGCCTCTGAGTGATACTGCCTGAATGGAATTTACAGAGGGCCACAGTCTAAAAATACAGAGGCTGGGAACAGCAAAGCAGCTCCATGAATTACACTCAACTCTTAGAACCCTTCAGAGTTTCATAGGAAAGCTGATTGCCAAAGCATCCATCAACAGAACTGTTCTTCTCCTGTCTTGGAAAAAAAATAACAATTTTAGGAGATCAAGTAAAACATACCAGCCACAGAAAGGCAAAGCCAAGTACTAGCCACTGCACAATGTCCACATAAAATATCCTCACAGAGATTTCTCTCAGCATTGTAAGTGCACACAGAAGATACAGTGATCAACCAGTGGAAACATCTGTGGGTTTAAATTAATTTTTAATTCAAAATCTCAATTTTTTTCAACCAATAGGAGAAGAGATAGATACAGCTGATAGGTATTTTGTGGTAATAACAGGGGAAGCCCAGGAGCCTGTGTGCCTATGATGCAAAGCTGTTTATTAAAAAAACTCACATAAGTTGGGACTTATCCTGAATCTCAAAAGAATATTAAAAAGGAAGGTCTGGGATGTACAGGTCTGTCCCCATCCCCTCCCTCTACTTCAGCGTCCTACATGAGTTTGCCTTATAGGCCCTATACACATAGGATTGTGTCACAGCTCTTCCCCAGGATTAAAACGCAGCGTGGGAGGTCTGTCTTTTGACTGAAACAGGACAGTGCCTACTATACCTTTCTTTCAAGGCATCAATAGAAAGAAAGGGATTTTACTAGCAGTCTTGGCCTTTTCACCTTTCTGCATTCATAAACAAGTTCAACAGCCAAGTTACTTATGCTGCCAGTGGAACTACGGTTTTCGTTTATGACTGTGTAAGCAGTTTGCTTTCTTTTACCTGTCGATCCTTGGGGTGTGGAGTGTTTGGGGGTTGGAGGGTGGCTCTTCCAAACACGCTATCATCCAAACAGGTACCTTTTAAAAGAGGTTATTATGTAATTTGATATTATTGATTCTTTTTCTGGAACAGGAAGGTTCAAATTTGTCCAACACAGAGAAGCAACCCAATTTAAGAAAGATGTCCTTGGACATCTTTGCTATGCTTGGTTTGCCTGCATAAACATACCACTACCCTGTTGTGTAAGAAGGGATGTTCATAAAATCCCTCCGTCAAGGTGAGAAAGATTCTTCGA
>VWYK01091471.1:0-18158 GCA_013399775.1 Semnornis frantzii | reverse complement strand
TTTTCTTTTTTCTTTTTTTTCATGCAATGCCTTAACCTGCAAACTACAAAGCTTAAAGGGCTCACTGTTGTGTCTGTGTAGGACATTAAAGTTCTTTCAAGCTGTTTTCTCAGAGAAAATGAAACAAAACAATGAAAGGGGCAGTTTCAATTCTGTTGTGAATCATTAAATTAATAGCCTAAGATTTCAAAAGAAAGTCACATTGTCTTGTGTGATTCTGTATATGTGCAACACAGAGAAATTTTGGTTTAATATTCTTTCCAGTCACAATTTACTTCAAAATATAATTATAATATGAAATTAATGTATCAGAATATCTTTGTTAAAGTACAACTTGAATGGAGTGTCTTTATATATAAGCACTAAAACATGCAAAGAAACTACCTAAATACATCAAAAGAAGTTACTTCTATTCCTTTAAGGATTTTATTTGTGTTGTAGCCTCAAACAGTTCATTATAAACAGTTCATTATCTGCCTTTTTTTAAATAATTGTTTCCTGCTTTGTCAAGGTCACTGTGTTTTGCCCACAATATCACTTATATTCTCTACAAGCATTACTCTTCTTAGGACAATCTGACCTTCAATGACTAAGAACCAAGAGATAAATTAATTAACTTGTATATTGCAAGACACTTTATTAAGATCCTGGTAATAAGACAGGAAAATATGATAGGAAGCTAAGCAAAACTTAGTCTTTCTGCAGACATGGATGAAATCCACAGAGACTCTGCCTGGCTAAGGCAGGAATTAAAATTTTGCAAAAGTACCATGACTAAGAAGTAGGAATAAATATCTAATCCTCAGAATCTCTCATCTGCTACCCAGGTACTTAAGGGCTCACTGCAGGTGTCTAAGTCTTAGAGTGAGATGAAACCAGGCTGTCAGATAGATTTGTGGGTATTTTTGGTCTTGTTTACTCTTTTAGACATTTGCTTTATCATAATAACCTCACTGAACAAAAAAAAAATACATTTCAAGGCAAGTGGTATGAGAGGGCAGGAAGTCAAATAGCAAACTAGGCACAGCAAAAGGATGTCATTGATATCTAAGGAAAGATACTTTCTTTCTCCATCTATTTATTGTTTAGTGCAAATTGAAGAAGGAATGTTTTCAAGTGAAGAACTCAATAAGGCTTCTCTGAATAATTAAATTCTATATGTAGAATCCAAGATCTGTCATTCACTTTGTTCCATCCACTATTAGGTAGTTATACAATCAGTGCTCATTTCTGCTAGGACAAAAGCAAAATTAGGCAGAGATGTAAATGCTTCTGCTCTGCTCCTAGTCAAGAGACAGAGTATTCAGGGAAATAACCAAATAAAAATGTGTAAAAATGGGAAAAGGCTCCTAGAAGCCCTGAATCTACTGCAGTTCTGTGATAATCTGTACTTGAAATCTGCTGACATTTCTGTGCCATCGCATCTTCTAAGTTCACAGTATCACAGTATCACAGTATCACCAAGGTTGGAAGAGACCTCAAAGACCATCAAGTCCAATCCATTACCACAGACCTCAAGACTAGACCATGGCACCAAGTGCCACGTCCAAACCCACCTTGAACACCTCCAGGGACGGTGACTCCACCACCTCCCTGGGCAGCCCATTCCAGTAGGGAATGACTCTTTCAGTGAAGAACTTTCTCCTCACCTCCAACCTAAACTTCCCCAGGCCCAGCTTGAGACTGTGACCTCTTGTTCTGGTGCTGGTTGCCCGAGAGAAGAAAGCAACCTCCTCCTGGCCACAACCACCCTTCAGGTAGTTGTAGACAGCAATAAGGTCTCCCCTGAGCCTCCTCTTCACCAGGCTAAACAATCCCAGCTCCCTCAGCCTCTCCTCATAGGGCTTGTGCTCAAGGCCTCTCACCAGCCTCGTTGCCATCTCTGGACACATTCAAGCACCTCAATGTCCTTCTTAAATTCTTAAATTGAGGGGCCCAGAACTGGACACAGTACTCAAGGTGTGACCTAACCAGTGCGGAGTACAGGGGGAGAATGACCTCCCTGCTCCTGCTGGCCATACTATTCCTGATGCAGGCCAGGATGCCACTGGCCTTCTTGGCCACCTGGTCACACTACTGGCTCATGTTTAGGCAGGTGTCAATCAGCACCCCCAGATCCCTTTCTGTTTGGCTGCTCTCCAGCCACTCCAACCCCAGCCTGTAACTCTGCATGGGGTTGTTGTGGCCAAAGGGCAGCACCCGGCAACTTGAGGAAAAACGGTAAGAACTGAAACATTCAAGAGATCACCATAGATTATTTTTGTCAGTGAAATGAGAATGAAAAAACTCCGCTATATAAACTCTAGCCTTGCTGGCTGATTTGGTTTCTCCATTAATTCAGCTTTTGGGCATGTATTCATTCTCTGCAATAGTCACAACTTTTTCAAGTAGTTCTGAATTGGAAAATTAGAAACTTTTCAAAGTTTTGGAATCCATCTGGCAGTGGTCATGGTTAGTAAAACTAGTCTTTAAAAGGACTAGTGCAATATACTTCACCTTGGTTCCCCATTTAACTAGAGCAGGAAGATCTATGGACAAAGTTTTGCGATATGGAGCAAAATAAAAAGATTTTCTTGATTATTAAAAGCTTTTACAACTTCAACCCATTTACATTATATCCTTAAAAAGACCACCTCTGTTCTTTCATGTTGGCCAAGAATGGGTGGTTCTGATCATCTGCATGAAATCACAAAGCTCAGGAGTACAAATCAAGACAATTCACTGGCAAGATACTTCCAGCTAAAATAGAATAAGGTAATTATATTAGATGTAATCATTTTGTATCTCTTGAAGAAGAGAACCAAGTAGATATAGTATAAGTAATGTTCTAAAGTAACATTACACAATAATATATAAGGAGATAAAATAGAAAAAAAACCAAGGCTGGCACAAAACCCCAAAGCAATTGTTTTGAATTTGATCCACTGTACTTTAGTAAGAGTCTTCACAACTACATAATGACCCTCCACGGTTAGTAACAAATGCAGTTGGCTTAGTCATATAAAATCTAATTCACCTCTCAAGAACTGCCCAAACTGTTCTTGAGAACTCTTGAGATCAAGACCTGCAACGTGATAAAGTATGCATGACAATTACAAACGGGTAAGCAAAAGGCAATATCTGTCCTGCAAATAATACATCTTAGCAGAGTAGTTCTTAGGTGGTGTATGTCAAACGCATTCTTAATGAACACAGGACCTCACACAGAACTGTGAGCTGCAGGACGTAATTCAAGTCAGCCACAGATTTAGATGGAGTGCGGTGACAAAAGGGGCTAGACTGCTCTCCATGCTCATTAGCTCCAGTGTCTCTACCATAGCATCAGTGGTCCATGCAGCTACACTCCAGCTTCTTCAATTCACATCTTGAGTCTGCCTGACCAAGCCATCAAGAGAAAGTGGACATGCAACAAAGCAGTGGTAGCACGGGTGTACCTTGCCTAATGCAACCACCCAACACCCCCTTCTGTTGTGTCTCCTGTCAAAGGACAGGAAAGAGGAAGAGCCCCTAGACTGTATTTCCACCTGTGTGAGTCTTTCCCTCCTATTCCTTATAAATCTGTCTCATGGACAGCAGTGGATACACTGTAGATACGCTCCACACCAACTGGTGGCTCATATGTTAGCTCTGTCTGAGTGATGTAGGAGTCTGAGTGATTTGCAGACATTCTCAGAAGGGCCTTGAGCCTTCTCTACTGTTTCCAGAGGAGATATCTCTCTGAGTGGAAGGACCACACAGCACTGGACCTTGAAAGGAGCAAGAAAAATCCCATGGCATTTAAAAAACCCAACCAGTTTCAAGACAGCAGTCACACCCTGGTATTTGATTCCCATGGCAGAGAAAATGGCTAGTTCCTACCACATTTTCTCTTGCAAAACCCTCTCACCTATTCACTCAACTATGAGAGAAGCATATCATCACTTTTCCTCCCAAGAAAAGATGCTAGTAGCTGAGATGAGTGTGCTGTGAAAGCACATCTAGGTAATTTGCTTTCAATCACCAATTCATTCCTTAAATCTTCTTCCAAATGTACTTATTCAGAACATCTATATCCAGTGGCATTTGCCTGCAACCTTTCATCTCCATGATTACTTGGTAATCACAAAAACAACTACAGCTGGTCAATTTGCCACTAGTCCAAACTAGTATTTCATTTAGAGTCACAATGTCTAAAGGAATCAATTCTCTTTTATCTAATTACTGTTCTCTTTCCCTTGCCTCCCTGCTAAGAGCTGGAAAATTGAGAGACACCACAGTAGCTTCTGAGCTTTTAATAGATGTGTCACTGGCTCATAGTCCCTACTACTCAGTCTTAGGAACTGCTTTGTCTAACTGTTTTCCATCCTGGTAAAAAAACCCCAATTGTTTCAGTAATTTGAATGAAAAAAGCGAAGCTGTACAGCAGCCTTCTATTATCCAGAACTGCTGACATTTTCCAGTATAAAGGAAAGGGAGCACTCACATAGGACAAACAAGTCACCATCTGGGGACAGAGTTCAGAAACTGAGAATAAAGTAGGTAAAAAAAAAGGAAGAAAGTTAGGAGGGTCAGATACATTCTCTGACAGAAAGGTTAGACATTCAGAAAGTGCTGCTGTGTTTTGGTGTCCATAACCCAAACTGAACTCCCAGTGAGAGCAAGACATAATTAAGCAGCACTAGAAGTTATGTGTGTGTGTGGTAGTTTGAACATACGTGGTTTGATTCTGGCAGTAACAGCCTCTGATCCATCTCAATCTGTTCCTTTCATATTTTCTGAAAGCCTACCTGCCTCTTCTCCTCCTTTATGCCTCTGCTTTTGTATAGGTTATATGAAGATACAGATTATGAAAGAGGCAATTTGTATGTCTGAAAACACAGAATTACAGAATTGTAGGGATTGGAAGAGACCTCTGGAGATAATAGAGTCCAATCCTCCTGCAGGTTTACCTAGAGGAGATTGCACAGGACTGCATGTAGGCAGGTGGCAAGTTTGGAGTGACTCTAGAGATGGAGATTCCGTCACTTTTCTGGGTAGCCTGTTCCAGTGCACTCACAAAGTAAAGTTTTCCTTCATGTTAAGGTGGAACTTCCTGTGTTCCAGCATATATCCATTCCTCTTTGTCCTGTCACTGGGCATCAGCAAGGAGAGGTTGGCCTCATCTTCTTGACACCCACTCTTAAGGTATTTGCAAACACTGATCAGATTCCCCCTCACTCTTCTCCAGGCTAAATGGTACTCCAGGCATGGCCTCGTCAGGGCAGACTAGAGGGGCTGGAGATCCACCCTCAAGCTGCTGGCCACACTCTTCTTAGTGCATCACAGGATATCGTTGGCCCTCTTGGTCATGAGGTCACACTGTGGTCAGCCAAAGCTCCAAAGTCCTTCTCGGTGGAGCTGCTTTACAGTAAGACAGGCCCCTAACCTGTGCTGGTGCACAGGATTATTTTTGACTAGGTGTAAGACTTTACTCTTGTCCTTGCTGAATTTCATTAGGTTTCTCTTGGCACAACTCTCTGGTCTCTCCAGAACTCACTGAATGGCAGCACAGTTCTTTGGTATGTCAACCACTGCTCTCCCAGTTTCACATCACCAGCAAACTTGCTGAGGGCACACTGTCCCTTCATCCAGGTCACTGATGTTGAACATGGCTGGATCT
This sequence comes from Semnornis frantzii, assembly GCA_013399775.1. Lineage (NCBI taxonomy): Eukaryota > Metazoa > Chordata > Aves > Piciformes > Ramphastidae > Semnornis > Semnornis frantzii. The sequence goes on along the minus strand of VWYK01091471.1, from coordinate 12,520 downwards.
GGCGATGATCCCTGGGGAACACTACTACCTATAAGCTTCCAGTTGGACTCTGTGCCACTGATCACAGCCCTCTGGGCTCTATTGTTTAGCCAGTTCGCAGTCGGTCTCACAGTCCATTCATTTAACTTGTACTTCTTGAGGATGTTACAGGAGATGGTCTCAAAAGCCTTGTTGCAGTCAAGGTACATGACATCCACTATTTTTTCTTCATCTATCCAGCTAATCACCCCATCACAGAAGTCTAACAGATCAGTCAAGTATGATTTCCCCTTGCTACACAGTTACAGACTGTCTGCTGTGCTTCCAGTCACAGAGAAATCTAGAGATAAAGCAGAAGAAGGGGCTGCTGTGGGTTGTACAAGGTAATGTGGAGGACCTCAGGTGGTAGCTCTCAGTATGCTGGAGTTTCTAACCTGACCTCCATAACAACCCACAGGCAAAGACAGACTGAATTTCTCCCTCTCCACTATTTGTCCCTTCTTTCATCCATGCACACTATCCCCAAATATAGGAACAACACAACCACCCTACATTTATGTGGTCAGAGCAACAAAATAAATGGATTTGTATCAATAGGTTGAACTGTCCTAGAAGCAGGAGTCAGAAGTACCTGCAGCTAGAAAATGGGAGCACAGAGGCACAGATATATATATATATATATATATCTGGAAAAATTGACTTTTCAGAGTGGAAAAATGAGTGAAGAAAGTATTTTGACTCTTCATAAGATTAAGAGGGAAAAATGAGCCTTTCTGAAGTATGAGTATCAGGGCAGCACAGGGCAGCGAGGGAAGAAAACAAGTAACAAAACCAACTATGGCACGAAATCTTATTTCTACAAGAAAAAAAAGAATACTAAGAATATTGCAATCACAGGACCAGTTAGCTAAAGTTCTCACATAATTATGTTTGTCTTGGTGTTCTTTGTATACTACAGAATAATATTTGCTGAAGTTTTTTTTCTCTGGATTACTGTAATTGAGAATATCAAGACACTAATTTCCTACTGAATAAAACAAAAGGAGACATTAGGATAACATGTCTCTTGACAATGTCCATGTGCTATTAGCACTAGATTCACTGCAAAAAAAAAAAGTATAAATTATTCAAACTGAAAAATACCGTGCAACACTTTAGGTTGCTATGCAAAGCTAACATGATTCAGAAAAACATGGAAAAAAATGAACCCTTGAACACTTTATAGCTACATCACACACTCATTTTGCACTGCTAGAAAGAGACATTTCCATTAGCTCACAGTCCGTAGTCCAACAGCCCTGAAAACATGCTGAAGCAACCTCAGGTTTTCCATTTTCCATTTTATGATAAATATTTCCTACCACAGAGGCACAAATATCTTTTCTTCCTGCGGTGTAGGTTTTTCTCCTTCCTTAGGCAGGTTACAAGTGGGCTACACTGCACTGAACAATAAGTTTGATGATAAGTGTTCAGAAATAGAGATGAATAATGAAAGATCAAGGTTATTATTTGGCACACCTGTGTCTTCCTTTTGTCAGTGGCTGATCAGGATGGACAGTGCATTTAAAACAGAACAGCACTTACCTTTGAGTGAGTTGGCAAAGATGAGCTTCAATCAAGCACAGGGCAGCCAATGCTACTGTCACTTAGAAGGGGGTAAAATAAGCCCATACAGGTAGCATTAGGAAGGTGTTGTTTGTTACTAATGATTTATCTCTGTTTCACAATTGTGTGGGCTTCTAATATGAGAAAGTGTCTCAGCTAGTACCTTTTCTGTTTTATCTCTTTGTTTATTAATTTTACCTGGGTTATATATGGTACCACATAAAGACAAGCGAAACCATTGTAACTTTCAAAAGCACTGTGCTATGAATGTCAGACATTCTCATGTATAATGACAGTCATTGTCTCTTTCTTCCAAAACAATAGTCCTGCTTCTGACAATGTCAGATTTTCAGCCTTAACTGTTGGCTTATGTAGACCCCAAAAAATGTCTCCTTTCTCCTAACAAATCTTTCAGAATCAAGATAATATAGATTTTTAACTCATAATCATGGGGTTGCCCATTAACTCTTGAAATTACAATTTCCTGTGAAAGATAGAGGAATAATCCCCAGAAGAGAAAGTGCTGAACCCATCTGGACCATCTGAAAATAAATGCAAGTCCTCTATTTCCCATTTGTGTGTTCCCTGTCTCAAAAACTCTCCCGCAGCAGTGAAAGCTCTGCCACCAACATTCTTATCAGAATTATGCATTCTTTATAATTGGTTCTTATCATCAACTGAACCGTTTCCAATGGAATGTGAAAAATCATCAGAAAATTCCTTGACTTTATTCAGGAAACACATTGATGCTTTTGGGAACTTCTCCCTTCCTGACCTCTCCTTGTGCTGCAATACAATATGAAATCTCTTCAGTGTTACTGTACATAATTTTGAAGTGTTCAGTGTAAGAACTGAACCAAAGCACCTTTTCAATTCTAAGAGAAAGCTGGAGGTTCATAGCTGGTGGGATCCCTCAGGGTTCAGTACTGGGACCGGCTCTGTTCAATGTATTCATCAACGAGCTGGATGAGGGCACAGAATGCACTGTCAGCAAATTTGCTGATGACACTGGGTGGAGTGGTTGCCACGCCAGAGGTTTGTGCTGCCATTCAGCGAGACTTAGACAGACTGGAGAGCTGGGCAAGGAGAAATGTAATGAAGTTCAACAAGGGCAAGTGTAGAGTCTTACACCTGGGAAAGAACAGCCCCAGGTATCAGTATAGGTTAGGGACTGACCTGATGGAGAGCAGTGAAGGGGAAAAGAACTTGGGGGTCCTGGTGGATCAATGTGTTCTTGTGGCCAAGAAGGCCAATGTCATTCTACGATGTATTAGATGGGCTGTGTTTAGTAGGTGGAGAGAGGGTCTCCTCCCCCTCTACTCTGCCCTGGTGAGGCTACATTTGGAATATCGTGCCCAGTTCTGGGGTCCTCAGTTCAAGAAGGACATAGAACTGTTTGAGAGAGTCAACTGTGGAGCCACGAAAATTATTAAGGTAGTGGAGCATCTCTCTTACAAGGAGAGACTGAGGGAACTGAGACTCTAGCTTGGAGAAGGGGAGAATGAGGGGTGATTCAATAATGTTTACAAATATGTAAGAGGTGAGTGCCAAGAAGATGGAGCCAGGCTCTTCTCAGTGACAGGGGGCAATGAGTGGAAGTTGAGGTATAGAGAGTTCCATGGAAACATGAGGAAGAATTTTTTCACTGTGAGGGTGACAGAACACGGGAACAGGCTGCCCAGGGAGGTTGTGGAGTCTCCCTCTCTGGAGGTATTAAAGACCTGCCTGGATATGTTTGTGTGATGTGTGGTATTGGTGATCTTGCTCTGGCAGGGGGGTTGAACTGGATGATCTTTCAAGGTCCTTCCCAGCCCCTAACCTTCTATGATTCTGTGATTCTCTAGTTACAGACAGTAGTATCTGTCTAGATAGGTGAATGCTATTTTTTGATGTCAAGCTTAAAGGATGTCTTCATATACATTCTCATCAACTGAAGTGAGAAAAACACTTGCAAATCACTGCTGGTCAAAAAGATGAGTATGACTGATTTAAGCTGTGCAAAAGCAATTGAAAAACTTGCTGAGACTTGTTCACACATAAAGGATCAAATAATTCAAGATGACAACATGGGAAAGAATGAAAATTCCTCCTCCTGCTGCATCCAAATAACTATATTACAATAAACTCATTAACCTGTCACACAAACAAAAATATTTGTTGTATGCCAAAAGTCTTTTATCTATCTGATCTTAGGGCACAAAAGCATTAGCCATTCTGGTTTCGCCTTTGCCCTTTTCTGGCATTTCAGATTTTCCTGATGCATGAGACAAAGCTGACAGTAACCTCACCAGCAGCCTCGGAATATTCTGTCTTAAATGCCTGAAATCATACATTAAGTGTGCTTTGGTAATTGACTGGTCCTAGACAAGTAGTTTTTGAGAAGACATTGAGTAATAAAGAGAAATTCAAACCCTCGTGGGACAGAAATGGATGCAAGAGGAGGAAGATTCCCTGAAGCCCATTGAAAAGTCACTTTTGACTCGATGTGGCCCAGGGCAGCCTGATATAGTGGGAGGTGTTCTTGTTCACTGCAGGTCAGTTGGACAAGATGACCTCTGAGGGTCTCCTCCAACCCAGTGGAATCTGTGAATTTGTGATCCCTGACAGTAGTGTTTGATATGTTTCATCATGACAGAATGTAGGCATTCTTTAACCCTACAAAGACATACAGGAATGCAGTCACATGAATTTCATGTTAACAAGTTCCATTTCCCAGGCCTACAGCTAAGCAGGATGTTACAGCTCTGTTTATGATGTACCTGCTGTATCTGCCTGGTAGTGTATAAATAGCTACTGCAAACACAAAAACAAAAGAAGCCATCTACATTTACAAGCAGCAAGCAAAATAATCACTTTTATGGGTTTTTTGTTCCCGTGTATACTAGCTGCTATGTGAGGAATTGTGCCTTTTGGTCTTCATTTATTGAAGTTCTGAGAGAAAATTTGAGAGTGGGCAGAGGGTCAGTAACAGTAGGAGCAGCCTCCTTTGTCATGGTTATGTAACCAGGTTAGAAAGGTTAAAAGGGCAGCCCAGTCATCCGAAAATACTTTGAAGACTGTGACTTAACTGCCTGTATCTGGTGGGATAGTAATGAAATATCTTTCAATGCCTGTTGTAAAGTAAAAAGTGGCAGAAGAACTAACTTGAATTTTCATTTCAGAAGTATGACATGCCTGGTTTTGGCTGCACATTTTTTATTTCTCAATCTGTAAGGCAAAGATTTCAAGTAGCTGAATGGGCAATTAAAAGGACATATGTGTACTACTAGGGAATGGCCATGTAAGCCAAAAGAGTCAGAAACTTCCCAATGAGAGGATGAAGTGAAAAAACACCAACTGCACACAAAGACAAAGATATACTAGTGGAACCCTCCGTCCTTTATCTTCTTCAACTCATCCCCAACACCCTCTACTTTCATTGCACAGCTATTCATGTCACTCTGCACTTTATTTTGGCTCTTTGGGACATCTTTGTGATCAGCTGACATCTCAGGCACTGAGTGAGCTCGATGCTTCCAGATGGTAATACCGAAAATTTCAAATTTATACGTGCAAATCATGGAAGAGCATGTAACAGTAACATTCAGCTCTGCATCATTTTCAAAAATATGATGATAGAAAGATTTGAAACAAAACTCAAATGAAATAAACATTTTAACTTAAGTAAAAATCTTTTCTTTAGAAATGCTTCATTTTTCCCATAACTAAAGACAATTTACTTTTAAGAATGTTAATGTATTGCTGATTAAGATATTTAAACTTTTTACAAGCAGTAAAGAAGATATTGAACAATATACTTTAAAACATGATAATACTGAAGTCTTGGAAATATTATAATGATAATATTCTGTGTCTTTCATTAAACAATATCTGACCTTACACACAATTTCCTGCATTTGTCCTCTTTGAACATCCTAAGAGTCAGATTTTGAAAAGGTGACTACAACTGTGACTATGGCCAACACACAAGGGCACAAGAGAATGTAGTTGCATGGACACAAGCTTGTACACCCTTCAATTTTTGCCAAGCCATAATGATAAATTTTGTAATTAATTTTTATCCTTTAATAACAGTACAGAAATTACAGGAAAAAATAATCTGTTTCATTCTTTACCCAACATTATAGAATCATAGAATGGTAAGGTTGGAAGGGACCTCAAGGATCATCTAGTTTCAACCCCCTGCCATAGGCAGGGACACCTCCCACTAGGACAGGTCACTCAAGGCCTCGTCCAACCTGGCCTTGAACACCTCCAGGGAGGGAGCAGCCACAACCTCCCTGGGCAACCTATCCCAGTGCCTCACCGCCCTCACTGTAAAGAACTTCCTCCTAACATCCAGTCTAAATCTCCCCTCTGCCAGTTTAAACCCATTGGCCCTTGTCCTGTCATTGCAAGGCCTTGTAAATAGTTCCTCCCCAGCCTTCCTGTAGGGCCCCTTCAGATACTGGAAGGCTAGTATAAGGTCTCCTCAAAGCCTTCTCTTCTCCAGGCTGAAAAGCCCCAAATCTCATAGTCTGTCCTTATAGCAGAGCTGCTGCAGCCCTCTGGATCATCTTCGTGGCCCTCCTCTGGACCCGCTCCAAGACTTCCATGTCCTTCCTGTGCTGGGGGCTCCAGAACTGTACACAGTACTCCAGATGGGGTCTGATGAGAGCAGAAACAGTACAAATATGCTTTGGAAAGTGATTCAGAAACTAACATTATCATTATGATATCACCAATTGATAAAATGATCATGAAAACATACCTTTTATCTAATTATACTGAAGGAAGTTGTTGTATGTGTATATATGCAGTGAAGGCAAGAGGGTAAAGCTCTTGTGGGTTTTTTTAATAACCATTTTGCCTTGCCATGAGTGTATGGGTGGAATTTATTTCTTGTTTTGGTTTTCTCAATAATTTAGAATTTTGTTGAGGTTTGAGCTGGATGATCATGTTATATAAGGATCTTCATCCAAACACCTCACATAACTTCAGTGACTTTGTTTACAATATGACTGCAAATTTGACTAAATGTACAGATGCAAGCACCTAATTAACTGTAGTGTTTGCCAGACATTTACACAGCCAAATCCTACTCAGAGAGTTACCAAATGGTAACATGGACTCCACTTTGGCATAGAACACAGCCTTGCTTCATGCTTCTTAAGATCTGGGTAACCTGTGGAACAAAATCCTCTCTGTTAAGAACAAAGTTTCTTCTACTGACAGTGGCTCCCTCCTGCATGTGGAACAATGTGGGCAACCCAGCTGACAGCCTGCCCATTTTGTCCCAGTCACACCACTTATCAGCAAGAAAATCTTGTTGCTAGTGAGCAAAAAAGTTATGCTGATGCAGACCCAAATGCCTGATGGAATCAAGTGAGCTATACCACACTTTAAATGTAGAAGGTATTATCCACACAGGAAAAGTGGGTGGACAATATCCTCCACAGTCCTTTGGCCATCATGCCGTGCTGGAGATCCTGATGGCTTCCAGCCTGCTGGGGGCCCAGGTATCCTGCCACAGAAGCAAAGAGATGGGGATGTAAGAATAAGTTCTTTACCATGAGGTTGGTGGACCACTGAAACAGGTTGCCCAGGGAGGTGGTCGAAGTCCCACCCCTGAAGATATTTAAAGTGACGCTCAACAGGGCTCTGGGCAACCTAATCTAGTTGAGGAGGTTCCTGTTTACTGCAGAATTGGACTATGTGACCTCTGGAGGTCCCTTCCAACCCAAACTGTTCTATGATTCTATGCTCTCACGCTGGAATGGAGCCAGGAGATGCCCCAGATCACTGATGGAGGAAGCACATTGGGATGCTCTGCAATATCATGGAAAGATGCAGTGAAGTTGCTCATTTCAGTCCTCCTTTTCCTTAGCTTCAGACCAGAGCTCAGAACACAGCTAGCAAAGCACCAGTGCAAGTGCTTTTGATCATGGGAAAGTAGAATTATCCAAAACAATGTTCAACGATAGACCTACTGGGTCTGACATTCTCACAAGTCAAAAGCTTGGTAACTACATTCCAACTATCTTAATTCTTCAAATATTTCCTCTGAATAAAACTTTGCTATTTTTCATCTTAGCTAGCTGCATAGTATGAAGACATGTCACATTTCACTGGAGAGGTGACAGAACTTTAATTGTGAACAAAGGGATTCAAATTCAGGTAGCGTTGATTTTGTGCAATTATCAGACTAAATAAACACACTGTGCATTCTGTTCCCCTTCTTTGACGAAAGGCTCTACATAAGATTGCTATTCAGTGTTAAATGCACAGTTTAGTTTGAGTTTTTCAGGGTTTGTTTGCTTGTTTGTCTTTTGCTTAGTTTGGTTATTATGTTTTTTGGGACATGTCAAGAAACCTGGAAAATCTGGGAAGTGTCCTGTTAAGAATGATATTATTGGTGTGATAATGTTATCATTGTGATGTTATCTTCCTAGAGCTCCTTCAGCACTTGTATGGCTGATATCCAAGCTAGTCATCCTCCAGGTCCTAAACAATCAGAATTATTTGTAAAAGTAAGTGATCATAACGCAGACAAACAGCTGACCTTGTGCTCATCACCTCCTGCATCACTACATTATCACTACATTATAACAGCTTCATTAAATGACCATAATGCTGACTCTAGCAATACCTACAGAGACATAAGGTTTTATTTTGAAATAGAAACAACTCCAGAATAAAACGGACTCTGTTTTTAAAAAGCTAATAAGTACCTAACTGCAATTAAAATCAAGCAAATCCTAAGCTCTCTCAGAAGATTCAGATCCCATGATTGACAACATGTGTGGCGCAGTCGACTTGCTAGAGGGCAGAGATGCCATCTAGAGGGACCTGGACAGGCTGGAGAGGTGAGCCCAAGCCGACCACATGAAATTCAACAAGGTCAAGTATGAGGTCCTGCACCTGTGTAGGCACAAGCCCAAGCACAAATCCAGGCTGAGTGGTGATTGGTTGGCTTTTGATTTCAGCTCATGAGACAAGAGGTCCAGGAGAATATTTTTAACAATGATATTGTTCTAGGATATCCTTTCCTTTAAACTCATTAGTTGAAGTAAATAGCAGTACTACCTTCTTCTACAGAAACAAATATCCTGATAAAGGCCAGTATGATGGAGAGAGGAGATTATCTTCTAAATGATTGCCACTGTTTCATTAGTACTTGCAAAGCCATGAAGGTGCACTAGACTGGTAGCTGTGCTGAGCAAGCCTCTGACAGCGACTTGATCAGACTTATATGTTCTGTTCTGTGGAAAGTCTAATATGGCACTGTCTGTAAAAACCTTTTAAAATTGATCAGTTCATTTGCTGAAGGGTAATCTACACAATATAGCTTTCAAGAAGGTTTTATTTTATTGATTGGGTGGGTGTTTTTTCCCCCAAATATATTAATTATAACTGGGGGAGGAAGATATACAGAAGACAGTCATTGAGAAGCTTGCTCACAAAGCACATCTTGAGAAAAATCTCAACATCAGGAAAGGTTGAATAAAATGAGGGAGGGTTGGAGGAGAAAGGATAGAAAGAGTGGATCTTTTAAGCCACTGGATTAGTAGCTTTCCAATCTTTATAAAAGCAGCCGATTTACTGCTAGTTTGGAATGTGTGGAACATCATCAGCCCTTTGCAATCTGTCATTCCCTGAGCACTGGTGGTGCTTCAGAGAAGAGGTAGCATTTAATTTCTGGCAATTTGAATCTGTAGGGTTATATTCTATCATAAACTGTTAGGTTTTAATTGGTTCTTTTCGTTCAGTATAGTTTTGCCTCTCTCTAGTTCTTGGCTGTGGCACACTCGAAAATACCTACTTACTTTGCAATACTTACTGCAGAAGTTGCGCAGTGTTCAGCATTGTGGGAGAAATAATGTTTGGGATATATTTGCATTAATGAAATTGACCTGTTTTGCCATAGTCTTGTGTTTAAAGACAGAAAGAAAGAAAATAAGGAAATTATGTGAACATTTATAGATAATTTGCTGTCTGAGGACATACTAGGCTCTCTCTATAAAGAATCTGCAAAAGCAAATGCAGAGTAGGAACTGTGAATTTCACATTTCTCTAGTATTTTCCCAGGGAATTGGACTTGCTCTTCTATACATTCATATAAAATATTCAGATGCATTAGAGATGTCCAAGGGGTGAGGTTTTGAGATTATCACTTGAGGTTCTGTGAAAACACATAGTTAGGTAATTTCAAATGCTCATGAATAATGTCTGCCTGCATTGCTGAGTTAATAGTGTCAGCAATCAAGTATTTGACAGTGATTTAATGTATCCCTTTACCAAATTCCCAATCCAGGCAAAACAAGTTAGAACCCTTTACTGGCAATTAAAAATGAGGCTGCTCAGATATTCTGTCTTTGCAGAACAAAAACGCGTTAAGAGAAAGAGACTGAGTAAAGAAGGATATTTGGAATAATTTGACAAAGATTAGTTGCACTTTACTTCTATGATTAATTCTACATTCCAAATAAAAATAATGTGTTTTGTGGAGATTCCTAAAAGTACGATGTGTTTGCTCTTCTCTTGCAATGAGGTGTAAAGCACTGTTAGCAAAACTACCAGAAATAGTTCTGTGAATATTTTTCTGTGCCCCGGACACAGAGAAAAATAAAATAAAATGAGAGCCATCAGCCAAGGCCAGACCACAAGATCTATTTGAGTAGCATGACAGATATGTAGTACACTGTTGTGATTTCCTACTTCATGCAAAAGACAAAAGAAAAACACTGGAATATTTATCATAATTCTCAAATGCTCTCAAGGCTTAACAGCCTCACCTCTGCTGACTAAAAGGAATTTAAAAAACCAAAATAAAATAAATAAATAAATTCATGTTTGTTCTCCCACCACAAATTCAATATTGGTAGTAAAGGTGAAACAGGCAAAGTCATAGGTACCTATCAAAGCCTCTTCTCTTGAGTATCAAGTATCTCTTGGTCTTAAAAGGTCAGTCTTGGAGGTAAAATGTGTGTTCAGTATAGTTTTATGTCGCTATAATCAAATGCCAGTTTTCCCAAGGTAACATTTGTGGATGCCAGTCTGTGTCTTGTCTGGAACAAATCATCAGTAGCTTATCACTGATTTGTGAATGATACCTCTCATTTTGTTACACATTGAAAAATAGTATATGTAGTATGAAGCCTGGTTGGTCCTGTAGGCCTAAGCACAGACATCCTGTGTCTGTCTAATCACAGAAACCAGGTCACTCATAAAGGAGGACCTCAAGATGAAAATGGGTGATTGAACATGCAGCATGACATTTTAATTCACTCACTACTGTGTCTATGAATAACTGTATGAAAGTAATGGTGACATTGGTTTCAAAAGGATTATCAGCATGATCATACTGACTAGAAAGTTAATTAATCACTGACAGCTGTCAAAAAAAAAAAAATTAACTGAAATCCTCTTACTTCATTATTACCATAATGAAGTGACAGTGTTTTCCCTGTCTGGCAATCAATTGAGCACCTGGGATGTACTCCAGTGTCAAGGAACTGAACTTAAAGCCAGAAAGCATTTGATTTTGAAAATAGGTTATTTTGCTTGCTTGACAGGTGCCACACACTATTTTTCAACAGTTATGTATTTATTAGTGTCTTTCATATGATAATGGATAAAAGCCAAAAGATCACAGATAACAAAGCAAAACAACTTACCTACATTAAGGGAGTAATTTGAATTAGAGAGATGTAGGCTAAAGCTAGTAATTTCCTCCATGGATTTTTATCTGTAGCACTCGGTGTGTTTTATTACAGAGATGACTATCATTATCCCTGTTTATCAGTGGCAGAAGTGAAAAGAGAAATTAAATCATGCAAAGCCAATACCTGAAGCTCCCACTCTTGAGTTCACTGCTTTATTGTCTGAGTAAACTGTGTTCACTGAACCTTAATGCTTAACTTTGAAATGCCATTTTCAAAATTAAGAGACTCTTTACTGAAACAAAAGTATTGGTCTAATCACAACTTGCAGTAACATAAGCATTGAAACCAATATTATATTTGCTTCTAAACTTCTGGCAAAGGTAAATATCTGCCATGCAAAGCAAGACAGAATCAGCTTGCTGTCTGGGTGTAGACACAGTTAATATCTGCTGCTTCCTCTCTACTTCAGTCATAACCTCACATGTATTTATGGCATAACCAGTCAGCAAGTCCTGCAACTCAAGGTTGGTATTTGCTTTTGCTTCACCTGCTGAATGGCAAATGGCACAGTAGATCGCATTGAACAGCATTCCCTAAATATCGAATTAAATCTGTTTTCTGACTGTGGAGTTTTTAGTAGGATCATAGTTTTTCACACAGTAGTAGGATATGTCTTATGTGGCATTTTTCTTACTCCTCAAACCCATGAAAAGTCAGTTAAAAATTGAGCAGAAAACAACAGCTGGGCCTCCTCTGCCAGAGGTCTTGAGCTGAGTGTAACTGGTTGTGTTGGTTGCAGGGATACTGGTTCTTTTTTCACTCTCTACTGACTGTGATGGCAGTAAAGATTTATAGTTTATATATCTTGTTCCTTCAACTTCTATAGTGAGTTGTGAGGCAACACCTGAAATACTGTGTCAAATTTCGGGCTCCCCAACTCAAGAGAGACAGAGACCTGGAGAGAGTCCATCAGAGAGCCATGAGGATGACTGGGGGGCTTGAGCATCTCACCTATGAAGAGAGACGGGGAGAGCTGAGGATGTTTAACCTGGAGAAGACTGAAGAGGAGATCTCATCAATGTCTATAAATATCTGAGGGGTGGGTGTGAAGTGGATGGGGACAATCTCTTTTTAGTGGTCAGCAGCAACAAGATAAGGAGCAACAAATACAAACTGGAATGTAGAAGATTTCACCTCAACCTGAGGAGAAACTTTTTTATGGTGACAGTAATAGAGCACTGGAACAGGCTGCTGAAGGAGTCTCCTCTGGGATACTTTCAAAACCCACCTGG
>VWYK01091469.1:0-11321 GCA_013399775.1 Semnornis frantzii | reverse complement strand
AGATTCTTAGACTGAGTACTTGGTTCTGTTTCCAGTAGTGGAATCCCTTTTTCTGCTATTGGGATTCTTCCTTTTCCTTCTCTTCTTACAGTTTCCCCAGGGGAAAAAACCAAGATGTTTGAGTGAGTCTCTTTAGTATGTTGCTTCTTTATTGGTAAGAATTTATTAAAATTATATTTTTGTAGCATGTTTAGCTGTCAGAATTCACAGTCTCTCTTAGGGAGGAAGTTAATTTTGTTTTAAGCAGCAACACCATGAAATAAAAAAGGAGTTTGGAGAGAGAAGCATAGCAAATTTGGCACCCAAATTGTATGAGAAGAATCCTGAGGCCCAGCTGTATGCATCCATCTATCTTTTGGATCCCAGATACTAGTCTGTTGGTATATCTGCTTTCTTTTATGTAATTTTACAAATCTAAATCCAAACTACACCACCCACATGGAGGAAGGTTGAACTTCATCCTGTCTGCTGTAGAGACAAAATAAACATATCGTGCTGTGGGGGCTTAATTCTTGTGTGCTGTCTCAGTCGGCACTTATGTAAGTGAATGCTCCTGTTGTGAGAACTGATGTTAGCTAGATAAAGGTGAAACCTTTGGATGTTGTCTTTATTAAGTAAACAGCAGTTGTTGAAGTCAGAAATTGAAATGCAGACTCTTCACTGCCTGAACTACAGCCCAGCATAGAAACTGTTTCTGCCTGTTTGAGTACCTTGGGTCAGAATAACCTGCTGGGGGCGCAGTGCAATGCACTCCATGCATGCTGCCAGCCTAGCACCCAGGTTGTGCTTTTCTTGACCTTGTAATTTCTGGGAGTAGTAGTTGAAACTCTTTTTCAGATGTGTTCTAAAGCCACTTACAAAGTCTGTTGGCAGCAAACTGCCAAGAGATGGTGTTTGAACAGTTACCATTTCCGATAAGCAAATTCTAGATTCGTGTAAGAGTTTCACCTCTTCTGGAATATTTATTTCTGTCAGGCTGAAAATTTGCTAAAAGTTTAATCCACAGAACAGTAGACTTGAAATCAATGGAGCTGAAATAGTTATAATTTCTGTGAATTGTGCTATTTAAATTAATTGGGGAGAGAAAGGCTGTAAAACAGCTGTTCCCACTTTGGAAGGAGAACACTGCTTATTAATTACAATCTGAAAAATAGTTTATTGAAAAATCCCTCCCTGTTGGCTAAATCCTACATTCTTCTTGTACCACATTTGAATACAAATGTGAACTCTTTATTTTATAGCTTTGCCAAATATTTGCATTATACTTCTGAGGGTTATTTCGGTTGGTTTTGTTTTGTTTTGTGTTTGCTTGAGCAAAAACCTCTTCTTCCAGATTAACTTAAAAACTTGTCTTGTCATGTCCAAACTGTAAACTTCAGTTGAATGATAATGTCAATATTTGCAATGTTATGCTGTTTCACACTTGGAAGCAGTATGTCATGTTATTTTTTATATTAATCACAAGCTGTAAATCAGCATAACAGTGTAGAGGATGAAGAGGACTAGAGGCAAAACCAAACATCACTCAGTCCTTTTTATACACATTTCTCAGGTGAAACAGGAAATCTTAAAAGGAATAGAGGAGAGCAAGGGCTTTGCACAAAATATTTCTTCTGCTGCTTTTTGTCTCCACTGTGTCAAGAAAAAAAATATAACGAATCTGGTATTTCTTGGTCCAAACCAGCAGATAAATAATAAGTGTGTTTTGCCTGGATGCTCATTGCATTAACAGAGTGATTCACCCTCCTAGGTGTAGCTAATGGCCAATATACCTTGACTCATAGGTTTACTTGAAATTGCTGCTCCCTGTTCTCCATGCACATTGTGGAGCTTCTTCAGATGAAGTGGAACAAACACCCACATCACCACATACATTCTTCTACTATCACAGAGATTCCCGCTAATACAGATGGATGACATCGCTTGAGAATTGCGCCCAAGTGAAACTGCACTGCCCTAGTGTTGGAATGAATCAGTCCTGAAATCAATAGAGTTTAGGTCAAGTTCACTGCACAATTTTGGTAAATGGCTTCACTAGTGCACATCTGAACGTGTGTTACTCTGAAAGTGGTCTGAGATGAGCAGATGGAAAAGTTTTCTCCACTATCAATCCAACGCATTACTTATTGAATATTGCCCCCAAAGAATTCTGTTTGGTGCAGAGGCATCTGAGGGCCTATTCAGATGCTAATGTTAATCTGAGAAAGAAAACATGTTTTTCCAAGAGTGACAAAAATCAGGTGGTTTATAACTGAGGAAAGAATAGCTAGAAATAATAACCCAAAGAAAGGCAGAAGTGTAGTACAAAAAGATAGATATAATTTGCAGAATGCCTGAACAGAAATTGTATGAGCAGATCTTGTGTAAGAGAAGTTCCAGATCTGTCCTTTGGGGCAATTTTGGACAGGCTTTTTACATCTCATTTTGCCTGCTTCACGGACCACAAAAGCAGAAGCAGCTCTAGTCTGCTTCTGTGAAATACTAGTGCTGGAATTATTCACTACTGAAGAGCAGATTTGTTGCTTGTGTCCTGAACCTGGAAAATCAAGTTTGGGTATTTGAAAACTTGCATATGCAAAGTTAAACTTGCACAGCCTTACTTTACTACCTCACCTTCAGACCTCTACATCTTGCATCTTTAAGTCATCACATCTATGACGTCAGCTTACCTTTTCAAATTTCAGAGTCTTCATAGCCTGATGCTGGTTGATACAGTCACTGCCTGTTCTGAGTCATGCAAAACACAGAATGCAAAAGTAGCTTGCAGCAGCAGCATGTAAAGCAGGGCTTTCCATATTAAGGTCGGAGAATCCCTGTTGTTTGCAAGCACGGTGGGAAGGAACTAGACAAGACTGAAACATTGCTATCACTACGTGGAAAAAGCATTTCATCAGGATTAGCTGGGAAAACATTCCAATCAATAGAGCTTTTTATTTCTCTTTTGGAGAAAATATGTTTGTTCTTTAAGATTTGCCCAGATACAGAGCTGAGAAACTTGGTTTAATCTACTTGTCTTTAAAGATTACTGATTTCTACTGGGAAGTAAGGATTAACAGAAGTTTATATAATACCATGCAAGGTTTTGCCACAGCTGAAAGAACTAGCAAGAATGTGGGGTTTACTTGAGCTGTTTTATTTTATTTTGCTCTAATTCCAAACGTTGAACAACTGGTGTGTATGAGCTGCCTGTTCACATGTCCTGTTCTTTATATATTCATCCTGTGGATATGTGGATATTTCCCTGCTTTAAGGAATGTTGTGTTACACAGAATTCACGATGGAGCTCTTCAGATTTGTGAGTGCCACATTTAGTATATTTGTGTTTTATGTCCTCCAGGCTGATGCCATGGCATCGTCAGGCCTCTTCTTCAAAGATGGCAAAAAACGCATTGATTACATCTTGGTCTACAAAAAGTCGAGTCCACAGGTAGAAAAAAGGAGCACATTTGAGAAGAATTTGAGAGCAGAAGGGTTGATGTTAGAACGAGAGGTAAGTCTTGTAGCTTACATGTTACAGAACCCCTTTATTATATCGTTGTGCTTTATTGGATTTCTAAATGGCTCCTGACACATTGCAAGCCTTTCCACTCAAGCTTTGTTTAATGCTATTAAATTAATACTGGCAGTTGTCCAAGAGCGTGTTTGGCATGTTTTGGTGGGTGCATGCTTGCACACCTATGGGCATGTATGTACCCCCCAAAAAGTATGATTACTTTTAGATTGTAGGTGTCATTCAGATTAGAGGCAAAACTTCCAGCTCATTATGCTTGCAAGACAGAAGAAGCTTCAGTAACTGATGTTGTTGCTTTAATGTACAACCTCTGTGTCTTCCAGCAGAATGCATGATAGTAAGTGCCTCTGGTTTTAAAGAGGTAAAGATTTTCAATGTCCTGTTAATCCATCTCTAATTTACATGGCTTAGTCTGCATTGGGTTCTTTGAGCTAGACTAGTGTACCATTTAAGTGCTGCTGTTCAGGCTTCTGAACATTCTTGAATGCATTTTAAAAAGAAAAGAAACAAAGTGGTTTTTTTTCTAATGCTATTAAAAATGAAATACAGATTTTATGCAAATCACAAAGTTCCACTGTCAGATCCTTCTTCCTTTTTTTTTGAATACTGAAATATTTTAAAACTGCGTATTAGAAAGGCTTTTAAAAATACTTGGTTTAAGTTGCATGGGTGTCATTCTGGTTTACTTATATTACAGGGTTTAGGGTGGGGGGAAACATTCTTAATTTTCCTTTGCCTAGCTGAGAGTGTTTATAGTGTTTTCAGACTTGCATAACCAGTTCAGGCTTGAAACCAGGATTTCATCCTGAAGAATGCTTTTAGAAAGGTGAGCGCCATAGAGGTTTGAATCATTCTTATGTCCTTATTTCTCACCACTCTTTACAGCCAGCTGTTACAAACAGTGATATCATGTTTGTTAAAATTCACTGCCCATGGGAGACACTGTGCAAGTACGCAGAAAGGATGAACATCAGGATGCCTTTCAGGTATCACGGAAACTATTTTAAGAAACTTGTCATGTAATGGTTAATATTAAAATGTCATTACTTACCTTAAGGCTAATGTGCAGTCTTTGCTGAATCATAGAATGGTTTGTGTTGGAATGGATTGCCAAAGGTCATCTAGTCCAGTGCCTCTGCAGTCAGCAGGGACATCCTCTGCTAGATCAGGCTGCTCAGAGCCTTGTCAAACCTGACCTTTTGTATCTCCATGGATGCAACCTCAAATACTTCCCTGGACAACCTGTTACAGTGTTTCACCACTCTCATGGTGCAGAACTTGTTCCTAGCATCCAATCTAAATCTCCTCTTCTTTCATTTCAAACCATTGCCCTCATCCTATCCCTACAGGTCTTTGCAAACAGTCCCTTTGCAACCTTTTCGTAACCCCTTCAGGTACTGGCAGGCTGCTCTTAGGTCTCCCTGGAGCCTTCTCGTCTCCAGACTGAACAATCCCAGCTCCTTCAACCTGTCCTCACTGCAGAGGTGTTCCAGCCTCCTGATCATCTCCGTGACCATCCTCTGGACCCACTCCACCAGGTCCAAGTCCTTGCTGTGTTGAGAGCTCCAGAGCTGCACACAGTACTGTAGGTGAGGGGTTACCAGAGCAGTCAAGTGGCAGAATGCCCTCTCTCAAACTGCTGGCCATACTTCTTTTGATGCAGCCCAGGATGTCATTGGAATCTCACCTGAATAACCAAGTGCTCTTATCTTTTACAACCCTCCTAATTTCAAAATGTGTCTCTCTTACCTTGATCTTAAGGCAGAAACAGTCATCATGAGGCATCCTTTGCTCAAAACACTTCAAATAGCCAGTTCTGTGCTGGGTTTCCATATCCTGTTAAGCCTTCAAAGTCCTTTCCATATAAAAAACAATTTTCTGTGGCAGTCACCTTCCATATGTTTGAGAATGTTAAAGTGCCATTTGAGCTTCTCTAGTTTGAATAACACTTGTCAGCATTTTAAATTTAGAAGTGCTTGCATATATTTATACACACTCATAGACAATGCAAATTCCCATGCAAAAATAGTCCTTTCTTGCTTTCGATACTTCAGGTCACAAAATTTAGTTAGGATTTAGAAGTGGTTTGAATCCATCATTTTCATAACTTCTCAGGTCAGTAGAGCTCTTTTTTTTTTTTTTTTTTTAAAGAGGCTGACTTTTGCAGCACTACCATACCACGTTATTTGGAAGGCATTCAAAGTTGTGTGTGTTTATTATATTATTAAGTGACACAGAAATATATTGTTCCAAAGTGTCTGATCCATGTTTCTTTGTTTCTGGACAAAGTGTTTTATCCCACTCAGTTCAGTATACCAAAGGTACATAGAAAACTAAAGTTTTGCTGTAGGATGAAACACATTTATTTGGTAAGGAAAAAGCTCACAGCCAACCTCTACCTCTGTTATGGTTCTGTGAGAAATAGGAACTTGGTCACCATTTCCTTTCTCTATGAAAAAGTTTTTCATAGGAATTTACTTGACATTGAATCATAGAATGGTAAGGTTGGAAGGGACCTCAAGGATCATCTAGTTCCAACCCCCTGCCATAGGCAGGGACACCTCCCGCTAGTACAGGTTACTCAAGGCCTCCTCCAACCTGGCCTTGAACACTTCCAGGGAGGGAGCAGCCACAACCTCCCTGGGCAACCTGTTCCAGTGCCTCACCCCCCTCACTGCAAAAAACTTCCTCCTAACATTGCAATCTAAGACTTCTGTGAATATTTCAAAGAGGCTATTTCTTTAGTTTTTGTACTTTAAAAAAAAGAATGAATTCGGTTATGTAGTGAAGACAAAGTGGATGTCACAGAATAGAAGAAAGGTCTGTTTTGCTCTGCTAGCTGCCAGTGTCCATTACAGAAACCAAGCAAATTTGGAGCAATGTTTTCATGACGCCTTCTCTCTTTCTGCTTTCTGAGGCAGAGTTCAAGTCTTCACCTTTGCTGATATTAGCCTCTGCTGTCTTTTTGTGGAATCAGAAATGGGCAACCTGTGCTTCCATAACAATATCCTCTGACCACACATTTTATAACTTAATTACATTTTTTTGAGCAATTTCCTATTAAGTCTTGAGCTTGCTTATTTGAATCAATTTTCTAGTAGGATGACATCTCCTGGTTTCCTGAGGTGTGACTGAGGTATGACTGAGGTTTTCCCCATTTGGTGGACAGAGGAGGCTCAGATCATAGAATTCCCACAGCTCCAGTGCACTGCTTGTTACCTCTCAAGCAGCAGAAGGTAGACCTGCAAGGAGCAGGGAAATGGACTCAGTGATCCTTATGAGTTTCTTCCCACTTGAGTTATTCTGATTCCAAGAACAGATTGCTTCTCTTAGCCTTTACCTGATTTATTAGTGGCTGCTGACTGCCTATTTTTGATACAGAATGGAAAATAAGAGCTAACCTTCCCTATGGACCTGTGACACAAGTACACTCTTGGCCTCTTGCTCAGTGCTGCAAAATTTTGGCATTCAGTTGTGGTCACTTAAATATACCCTGAACAATACATGAAGAATTAAACTCGTCCTCTTTGGGTTCATTTTGCTGCAGCAGGAAATCAAACAGAATCAACTGACTTATTACACAGATAAAGTATTTCTCTCTGTTGCTGAAATGTAAGAACACCTTTTTCCTCCCAGAAGGACAACCCAGAACTGTTTTTGCATGGCATTATAGCTAGATATGTTGACAGGTATGTGGTATAGGACATATAGGGAGATTGTAACCAGGTGTGGTTGGTGTCCTTCTCCCAGGCAACCAGCAACAGAATGAGGGGACACAATCTCAAGTTGTGCCAGGGGAAGTATAGACTGGATATTAGGAGGAAGTTCTTCACAGAGAGAGTGATTGGCATTGGAATGGGCTGCCCAGGGAGATGGTAGAGTCGCTGTCCCTGGAGGTGTTCAAGAAAAGCCTGGATGGGGCACTTAGTGCCGTGGTCTGGTTGATTGGCTAGGACTGGGGGATATGTTGGACTGGATGAGCTTGGAGATCTCTTCCAACCTGGTTGATTTGTATGATTCTTCAATTATATATACATATTACAGAAGGCATCTCAGTGTTTCAATTACACAAGCAAATTGCATTTCAGAAGCCTCTGTGGTAATAATCACTCTTGTCTTGTGTATGGCCGTAAGTGCCTATGGTGTTGGATGCATAGAATGCAGAAGGCATTTAATACCCTGGTAATTCTTCTAAAGTGAGCTGCATGAAATAAAAGCTAAGAAAGACCACATGAACTGAATGCTAGCATGACGCCACTGAACCCTTTACTGAACCCTTTCTGATGTGTGTTTTGTGAATGAATTATTGAGTAGCGATTACTGTCGTTAACTACAAGCTTAAAATTTAATTTTGACACAGGAACAGGTTTTGAACTTAAAATGCTGTATTTTCACATATTTTTAATCACTTCTTCTATTTAAGGTGCCTTTTTAAGTGGAGTTTTTTCACCTTTCTGCCTATGAAAATGCATGCTTTAAAAATGCCCAGTGTTCTTTTTTTAATGTATATGTCCTTTCCAACTGTCTCCTGCTTGGTTATTCTCAGCTGATTTTTGCTGTTCTTTCAGGAAAAAATGTTATTACACTGACTGGAGGAGCAAAACCATGGGCAGGTTGGTGGGTGATGTGTAGCTTCTAATTTTGTCAGATAGTCACCCTGCTAAAGAAAATCTATTCGCAGTTGTAAATTTATCCAGGAAACCTGGAAAATTAGATTATTTTCCTGAAAACTCAAAATATGTTAGCCCGAAGTGTTGAAATCTTCATCTTTAACAAGATGCAGTACCTAAAGCTTTGCCAGTTCTCATTTTAGTAATACAGAAGTCTTTATACCAGGAAAAAAAAAAAAAAAACAAAAAACCAAAAATACAAAACAGGTCTTATCCTGTCAGCAAAGATTTAATACTTGGAGCTATCTCCACAGTTAGTGTCTGCTGTTACCAAGGCATATTTCTGTATCATGAGAGATACTTTTGAGTGTTATGTCTCACATTCTGGTAGTCAGCTGCTTCCTTTAGATATGCAAAGATGACTTCACTCATTTATGTCCTGGTGATCAGGACTAAAGCAATGCCACACACCAAAGGCTGTTCTGCATTTCTGTTTGCTAGCTGACAGAATAGCTTGTACACCGCAGTGAAAGCTGTGTAACTCTCTGGGAAGCAGGTACATGCAACACTCACCTGCAGCTTCTGCTGCTGTTGCTGCTTTTGTCAGCCAGGAGAAGGGTACAAGAGGCCAGAACAGTGGGTGAAAGGAACGTGAGGGAGCTGGGGACACGGTGAGCTGTAATCACTCCCCGTTGCTCTAGTCAGCTGTAGGGATGTCCTGGAAATCCTAATTACCTGTGGAAAAGATACGAAAATTTTTACATGAAGGAAATCTCCTGAAATAATTTTCCATCAAAGGTTTTGTTGAGATGGATCTTAAGATGAGATTACATTTGATTTAAGTTCTCCTGTTGTTATTTCAGGTGATGAAGAGCTCTCATTATTTCTCAGGAACAATTTAAGTAGTCTCACTGTATCAGTTTGCAAGATAATCAACTGGCAAAAATAGAGCACTGTGGAACAGTAAAATGAAAAAAACTTTAAACACATCAGCAGATAAAATCCACAGAAACAAACGAATCTGTAACATAAATTTACAACTGCACTTTTCCCTCTTCCCAGTCATTCACCTGCTTGCTCCATTTTGGTGTGCATTATGAAAAATGCTAGTGATGTGCTTTGTAATGAAAAGCAAAATCAACAAGCTTTACTGCAAAACTGCCTCATTTCATCTGTAATCCATCTGGCACATCTTAGACACTAAATACATTTGTTTTCCTTATTGGGAAGGACAGATGCCTGAAGCACGAAACCAAAGTTGCACAGTACCTGTGAACCAAGTAATAAACACTCTAGTGCCAGATTGATTTTTTTCATTTCGGACAAATGCATTTACCTGTGATTTACTTTGTGAGAAGTTGAAGATGAATGCTTATCTGAGTAGATTTTTTTTTTTTTCTTCTGGCATTTTATTTTTATGGTAGTCCATGAACATGGGAGTGGGGGGGTGCAGGGGGGAGGAAAGGACGCAGGCAAAAAAAGAAAGAAGCTACATGTGAAAATGAAAGGTAACTCTAAAATTGCTGACATACTCATCTCATTATTTTAGCTTCTCCTCCTGTCATTGTTCCCTTGCATCTTACAACTGTTCAAACTGAACTGCTTCTCTGACATTTATCGAATCTCATTAATATTTCTAAGTTATTAAGTGAAGTTTGCAAGAGCTACAGTGAAAAACTATATAAAAACTCTTCTGTAAGGAAGGCAGAAGTTTAGGGCTGTAGAGTTTTTATCATTTAAGAATGTGAACGATGACTGCGGTGACATACACCTCAATAAATTCAGGACTGTACGTATCTGTAGTAGATGTGTATCTGTATACAGGTGCATACCAATGGGCGTATTCGTATACATGTGCATGCCAATGGGCGTATCCGTATACAGGTGTATACCAGTGGGCGTATCTGTATACAGGTGTATACCAGTGGGTGTATCTGTATACAGATGCATACCAATGGGCATATCCGTATACAGGTGCATACCAATGGGTGTATCCGTATACAGGTGCATGCCAGTGGGCGTATCCGTATACGGGTGCATGTCGATGGGCGTATCCATATATACCAATGGGTGTATCCATATACGGGTGCATGTCGATGGGCGTATCCATATATACCAATGGGTGTATCTGTATACGGGTGCATACCGATGGGCGTATCCGTATACAGGTGCATGCTGATGGGTGTATCCGTATATACCAATGGGTGTATCCGTATACAGGTGCATGCCAGTGGGCGTATCCATATACGGGTGCATGTCGATGGGCGTATCCATATATACCAATGGGTGTATCCATATACGGGTGCATGTCGATGGGCGTATCCATATATACCAATGGGTGTATCTGTATACGGGTGCATACCGTATACGGGTGCATGTCGATGGGCGTATCTGATGGGTGTATCCGTATATACCAATGGGTGTATCCGTATACAGGTGTATACCAATGGGCGTATCCGTATACAGATGTATACAAAAGGTTATTAGTAGCATGACAGGACAGAAGATAAATTTCTGGTATACTTGCTTTCTTTTATCTCCTTCAACTGTATGACGTAACTCCATTCTTTGGCTCATGCTTCGCGTCAGAGACTGGTGTCTATCAAGTGCAGAACCAGCGACATGCACAGTGTGCTCCAGTAGCTTGGCAGTATATAGCAAGAGGAAAATTTTAAATGTAAAGTTCTGATCTCACATTTGGCTTAGATTTCTGTCTGACACCGAGTCAAGTTGAGGCAGAACTGGCTTTGCTGATGTTGGCAATAAGAAGTGCACTTTTACAAAGGTTGCTTTGCTGCCTGAGAGGAACTTACTGTGTCATCACTTATTACTCTTAATTATCAAATGGGTAGCTGTGCTTCAGCTTAGCACAGGCAATAAACTATTCACCCTAGCTGAACTGGATCCACCACCTGATCTAGTGGAGTATGCCCCTGTTCACTGCAGGGAGGTTGAACTTGATGACCTTTGGAGGTCCCTTCCAACCCCTACTATTCATGATTTATGTATCATGCACATGTATTCACAGAATCATAGAACAGTTTGGATTGGAAGGGACCTCCTTAGGTCATCTAGTCCAGTGCCCCTGCAGCCAGCAGGGACACCTTCCACTAAATCAAGTTGCTCAGATCCTTGCCCAGCCTCACTTTGAAGATCTCCATGGGTGGGGCCCTAACTATGTCCCGGGGCAACCTGTTGCA
>VWYK01091466.1:0-17928 GCA_013399775.1 Semnornis frantzii | reverse complement strand
GGGACAGAGAAGGTCTGACCTCAACATAAGGAGAAATTCTGTACAGTGAGGGTGACAGAGCCCTGGAGCAGGCTGCCCAGAGAGGTTGTGGAGTCTCCTTCTCTGGAGACTTTCCAAACCCACCTACATGCATTCCTGTGCAAACTACCCTGGGTAATTCTACCTTGGCTGGAGGGGTTGGGCTGGATGATCTCTGGAGGTGCCTTCCTACCTCTAAGATTCTGTAATTCTTTTTCCCATGGAAAATGAAGAGTTTCAAGGATTTTTTTAAATCAAGTTTGGAAGGTGTGGAAAAAAGAAAAAAAAAAGGAGCACATTTTCTATCTGGGGTATGTCTGTTTCTTTACAAAGGGAGGAAAGGACACATCAAATCTTAGGAATGAACAGAACATGACAATTCTGCAACCCACCATGAAATAAGGATTTATTAGTTTGTTGATCTCCCCTGGGGACCCGAGTGCAATGAAAGCAGGAATTGTGCTGACTCGGATGGAAGTGAGGAGCATGTTCAACTCGAAGGCAAATGGTTTTGCTGCACAACCCAGGGATAGAGGCTGGATGAGCTCAACTGTCACTCAAGTCTCTTAATCCCGCAAATCTTTAGCGCTTGAGGATTAATTTCCCTAAATATTGTGCCAAATATAATAGTCTCTCTCTCTCCCACTCTTAGACATGTATGAACTACAAGGAGCTTTTTGTCTCCCTAATAGGATTCAGCTCTAATTCTAAAATCATAAAGCCTAAGTTTAAAATATAAGAACTTATAAACCCCCTCCCCCCCCACACATTTGCCACAGGTAGAAGGGTAACAGCTGGGCAGTTGTAAAGCCCTAATCCTGATCTCTGCTGCTCTCTTTGCACCAGTGCTACAGCAGAATCAGCTCAGAAAGAGTTGCTTTTGCTTGCTTCTGGTTTATCCTGGCACAGGAGGCTTGCAGGGTGGTGAAGTAAGAGTGACATGATGCCCTTTTATTGTCATACCTTGCTTTGGGGAGTGGGGACAGTGGTGGTGGGGTGGAACACCTGGATAAGAGGCATCCTGGTATATGATGGTGAGCAAGTGTGCATGTGTGAGTGAGTTCTATGTGACAGACAGTGGTCCAGGTAAGACACTTCTGATTGTTTTAACAAAACAGTAGTCCTTTCAGGTGAGTTTTTAGGTGTATAGTGCTAGTAGGTCTTCCTGTGAACCCATGAAATTCAGCAAGGGCAAGTGTAGAGTCCTGCAACGAGGGAGGAATAACCTTCTGCACCACTACAGGTGAGGGGGGCAGCCCTGTGGAGAAGGATCTGGGAGTGCTGGTGGACAGCGAGTTCCTAACTAGCCAGCAATGTGCCTTTGAGGTCAATAGGGTGCATGAAGAAGAGTGTAGCCAGCAGGTGGAATGAAGTTCTCCTCCCCTCTTCTCTGCCCTGGTGAGGCCACACCTGGACTATTGTGTCCAGTTCTGGGCTCTGCAGTTCAAGAGAGGGAAATNGCCTTTGAGGTCAATAGGGTGCATGAAGAAGAGTGTAGCCAGCAGGTGGAATGAAGTTCTCCTCCCCTCTTCTCTGCCCTGGTGAGGCCACACCTGGACTATTGTGTCCAGTTCTGGGCTCTGCAGTTCAAGAGAGGGAAATACTGGAGAGCATCCAGTGGAGGGCCACAAAGATGGTGAGGGGCCTGGAAGCATCTTGCTTCCATGGAGAGCCTGAGAGACCTGGGGCTGTAAGCCTGCAGGTGAGCAGACTGAAAGGGAATCTGATCAATGCTGATCAATAGCTAAAGGGTGGAGGTCAAGAGCTTGAGCCTGGG
Organism: Semnornis frantzii; assembly: GCA_013399775.1. Lineage (NCBI taxonomy): Eukaryota > Metazoa > Chordata > Aves > Piciformes > Ramphastidae > Semnornis > Semnornis frantzii. Next base: position 16,133 of record VWYK01091466.1, on the reverse strand, counting down.
CTCTTTTCAGTTGGTGCCATGTGCTAGGACAAGAGGTAATGGGCACAAACTTAAACATAAGAAGTTCCATCTAACAGTGAGAAGGAGGCGGTGAAGCCCTGGAGCAGGCTGTCCAGAGAGGTTGTGGAGTCTCCTCCAAAGCTGATCCTGTACTACTGCACTTCCTCACTGTACTAACTTCAGCCACACATAATGGGTTGCAGAGACTCAGGATCTTTGGACTTGTTTTGGGACTCACAGGGCTGTGACATTGCATGCTGACAGCCATGTACTTTTCCTGCTGTGGTGCTGTCGTCCTGGCTTGGAAGTCAGCATCAGCTGGTGGCAGTGAGTAACAGTTGCATTTCCCACTTCAGAATGGTCTCACTTTGCATTCATGCCTTTATGAAGCAACTGTTGCTATTTTCCCTTCCTTCCTGTATCCCTGCAGATGACAAATAGTAACCAATTATGCTATTATTTCTAACACAGGCTGTATTGATTACCTGGACTCTGCTCTGGGTAGGTCTGAGATATCTTGCTTCAAGCTGTTCTTTTCTCTTGGCACCAAGAATTGGTGCGTGGTACATTGAAATGAGCTCAAATTAGAGCAGATGGTGTGTGATGTGCTAAGTGACAGGCCACTGCTTGCTAGGAGACCAGTGAAATTTGCAGTGCACTGGGAGAGGATGTAGGGGCATATGCCAACAGCCTTCCACTGAAGCTTCCTGCAGGAGCCCTCACTCTGAGCCCCTGGAAAAATTCCAATCATTGAATCATTTTGTTTGGAAAAAAACCTTGAAGATCATTGAGTCCAATTGTCAACCTAACAGCACCATGGCCATTAAACCATGTCCCAGAGTGCCATGTCTGCATGTTTGTCTGAGCATCTCCAGGGATGGTGACTCCACCTCCCTGGGCAGCCTGTCCCAGTGCCTGACCACTCTTGCAGGAAAGATATTTCTTTTCTAACTTCCAACACAGACCTCCCCTGGCACAGTTTCAGGCTATTTTCTCTTGCTAGTGTCAGGTGATAGAACAAGAAGAGGCCAACCCTCACCTGGTTCAGATCTCCTTCCAGGGAGTTGCAGAAAGCAATGAGGTCTCCCCTCAGTCTCCTCTTCCCCAGTCTAAAGAATCCCAGTTCCCTCAGCTGCTCATCCTGTTCTCCAGACTCTCCACCAGTTTCATGAAGTGGAAATGGAAGAAGTCAGCAAAAATTAGTAAGAAAGTGGCCTGTTTGTAAAGGGAGATCAGGNAACAAGAAGAGGCCAACCCTCACCTGGTTCAGATCTCCTTCCAGGGAGTTGCAGAAAGCAATGAGGTCTCCCCTCAGTCTCCTCTTCCCCAGTCTAAAGAATCCCAGTTCCCTCAGCTGCTCATCCTGTTCTCCAGACTCTCCACCAGTTTCATGAAGTGGAAATGGAAGAAGTCAGCAAAAATTAGTAAGAAAGTGGCCTGTTTGTAAAGGGAGCTCAGGTAGCCACTGAAATAGCTTCCCAAGGGGCATGAGACCTTTTCTACCACTTAAAGTCTGTACCTCGGGATGGGATGGGATGGGATGGGATGCCTTTTTCAAGAAAATTCATAATGGTGCAAGTTGTTCATCAGGGTCTTGGAGTTGTGGGGTGAAACACTGTGGTCTGCAGGAGTTCACACCAGAAAGGATTGGGATGCTCTTGTTTGGCCTCAGTGTCTGTTCAGGCTTCATGGAACAGATAAGGGTCAGATCTGCAAGCTGTAATGTGGCTGCTCTGGATGCAGAGGCTTTGGATGAGGTGTGGGGCACAGGAGTGCTGTGTATGGATGTGCAGCTCTGCTCAGGTAGAGCACAGGGGTCCACTGTTAGCTAGAGCTGGAGCAAAATGCATCCATGGAGGTTGCAGGGTGGAGCAGGCTTTGCCCAGTGGTTGGCACTTGTTTGGTCTTTCTCATCCTTCCCACACCTCTGAGTGACTGCTGCTTAACCCACTGTTAAACTCTGCCTTTGCTGGATCTGTATTAACTTGAAGGTGTTCAGAAAATTGGAGGGAAAGCTCAAAACATCTGTGGAGGTCAGGGAAAAGTGCCTTGTGTGACAAAGAAGAAAATAGGAGTCAGGCATGGTGGAAGGAGCAAAAATACTCTTTCTCTTAAAAAAATCTGGTGACTGAGGCAGTTCCCCAGAGGAAGGAGAATAAGGTGCTTCCTACATGACAGTGAGTGACAGCTGTTTTCCTGTGCTGTGGCTTGACAGTTACATGTTGCCAGTGAGAAGTGAGTGAGGAGGGAGAATCAAACTCTTCTCTCAGAACACAAATGCTTGCTCACATCCCAGCTCTCCTCCTTTTCAGTGTTTTCCATTTGAATTCCAGCTGCTCTTCTGCTCCCTGCACCAGTCCTGGTTGCACAATGAGGTTTGACTGAAACAAAGACTGGGAAGAAGAGGAATGGACCAACCTTTTGCTTCCTGCCCTAAAAACAAGCACTCCTAATTCCCTCTGTGTCATCTGGGATGATGGATCACTGGCATTCCTAGTGATACCAGGAGCTCCAGCATGGAGGCACAACCATAGCCTGTGGTGAAACCAAGAGGTGCCTGGAACATTTGCTGCTTCACAAGGTCGCAGTCTCCACAAATGCTCCTGAACAAGGCAAAAGGGAAGGCACAATGCATGGCAGATCACAAGGTCTTTTGTTAAGGAGCCAGGTCCCAGTCACCCTTCAGAGTGAGAGGTCCTTGTTAGGTGTTTGTGGCTAGCTCTGGTTCTCTGATGGTGGCTGTCCTCCAGCAGTCTCCTCCTGATCTTTGGGCCCAGTGCGAAGTGAATGGTACTGCCCTGAGCAGGAGGACAACACAGACTCTCCACTCATTGCCTGGAGAGATGGAGCAGTGATGTGCCAGGGCCATCATGGCTCTGTGTCCTCCTCTGCATGCAAAACCACGAAGAAGAGAGAAGAACTGGCTGCAGGGTCTGATCCTGGCAGCTCTGACCTCCCCGATGTGTATTTACACATCTGCAGCGTTCAGGCCTTTGAGCAGTCTCCAGCCACTTCTGCCTGTCTCATCTGCTGTCACTGCACCATGCAGGTGTGACATTTATCCTGCCTAATACCTGCTGCAGCATTTTTGTGTTTGCTTCTCATGTCTAAGGGTGAAAAAAGTCTCCCAAGGGCTAAATGCGGCTAAGTGGAATGTGTCGAGAGCGTATGAAGTGCCTTAGTCAAGAGTGAGGCTGATAGCTCATTTCTTGAGGGTTGTGGCTGTAGGTTCATCTGTTTTGCTTCAGTTTCTAGCTTAGCATCTTGTTTGCCTTTGCATTATTTTTCCTCTGTTTTTTGGGTGAGGCTTGCTCACTGACTTCCCTGGTGGCTGTGACGCCCAGGTCATGGCTTACGGCTTGCGTGTCGCTGGGGTGGGGAGGCTGATGTAAGTTCCTCTCTTGTTCTAATTCTGTTCTCCAAATTCAGCTTCACAGGGTAACAGAGAAAAACTGTGAGCCTTCCCTGCAGGTCTCGTGCTGGCCTTGATCTCTGTGGTTTTTCTCAGCTCCAGCCCCATAAACCTTGGAAGCTAACCTTGCAGCTGCGGTCCTGCTAGGCTCTTCCACACAGGTCAATCTCATTTCTAGGTTTGATTGTTGCAGTTTAAAGATAGAATTTCCCTTTCTTGCTGCAGAGCATTCAAATGCTAATTAGATCCCTTAAATGTCTAGGAAGTTATCCCAGTTTACACATATATGGTTTATTAACTCATGCTCATTTCAAACCTTTACTTTGATGTAGGCTAATGGAATTATTCTTTTCGAATCACTTTAAAAGGTGACTTCTCTCTCTCTCTCTTTTGCTGGATGATGTTTCTCTGAAGAACATTTGTGACTGTTTGCCTTAGGGAAAAAAACCAACCCCAAAACAGACCTGCTTTTCCATGGGCTAATGTTGAGCACTCCTGGCTGAGCATGCAACAGATAAACAGTCGCTTCCTATTTGAAACTTACTTTTTCAAGTTCACACTTTTTACTCTTTGCTGGAACAAGGTTTATTTTGCCTCCCTTCCATAGCTGCTCAGCTAATAAGATAGCACAGACCAGGTTTGCAAAAATACATCTGCCTAGAGAATATAACCATGTGAGCCAACATTTGTTTCCAGCTGTTTTCTTGTCATTAGCTTTTAATTTCAACAACTACCTTCTTGCGCCTCTCCCCTTTTCTCCCCACCTCAGGTATTTTGTGCTGTTATTGTGATTGTCAGTTCTGTTCTGCTTGAAAGGTTTCAGTGTATGTTGCCATGGTTACAGGTGCCAGAATTGGAAAGAAATGAAGGGGGTATCAAGGCACCGTTGTGACTCTGATGAAGCCTTAGCACTAAGATGTTAGCTATTACTTTGCTGGATTCCACATTATTTGATGACAGATCCACTTTAATAGGATATTTAAATGCTTGTGTGAATATAGATTGCACTAAAATGGAATTATGTGGAACTGAATTTAAAGTAAATTAATATTTTTAGCTTTTTGGGAAAAAAAAAATTTTTAATGGGTATGTAGCCTTTGGGAGAGTCTGGCAAGTAAGTGAACAGAGTGTCTGGAACATTTACTGTATTAATAATATGAACATGTTTGGTTGTATCTGCCACAGGAGTGTGGATGAGTATCAAGCATGTTTCTCCAGAAGAGTTCAAAGAGAGAAAAGAGAAAGTTTTTTAGGAAGTGAGAAGCTGCTTCAGAATGATTTCTTATACATCATGGAGGAAAAACCTTGGAAATTAAGTGCATGTCGTCTCTCTTTTATAGTCTGTGTAGCAGTGGCACTTGATTCTAAAGGGTTGTGGGAAGTTTGTGATGGAGATCATGCCAGGATTTCTGGAACAGCAAAGTTCCTTCTCACATTTCTCTTTTTATAACCTAGAGTCTCAATCTGAAGCTGAGATAGGTCAGTGCAGAAATTCCCAGTGACAGTGCAGAATTCCCAACTCCCCTTTGGTGAGCAGAGACTTCTCTAACTGCATCAACCAGATTCATTGAGCTACAGTACAGGTTAGAGGACTGAGGATATAGTTTAGTGGTCATGGTAGAATAGAATCATATCATAGAATGGTTTAGATTGGAAGGGATCTCAAGGATCATCCAGTTCCAACTCCCTGCCATAGGCAGGGACACCTTCCACTAGCACAGGTCACTCAAGGCCTCATCCAACCTGGCCTTGAACACCTCCAGGGAGGGAGCAACCACAACCTCCCTGGGCAACCTGTGCCAGTGCCTCACCACCCTCACTGGAATGAACTTCTTNCTCCAGAACTGTACACAGTAATTGTGTTGTGGTTAGACTCAGGGATTTTAAAGGCCTTTTCCAACCTTAATGATTCCGTGATTCTACCAACAGCTCTTAATCTCTCAGGATGGTTTTGATTGACACTGTTAGAAACCTGGAACTTGGGAAATACATCCTCCAAAATGCAGTGTGACAGATGGGTTTGTGAGGTACTGTAGTTGGGAAGCAGAAGCTGCTTTTGGTGTCTCTTTTAAATGAACTGTGTCCTGCTTGGGTGTAAAGCAGATAAGTGTGACTGCAGAACAAGGTTGTGGAGTAAATCAGCTAAATGGAAAAGCATGGGTAAGGAATGGACTTTTCCTTGTTCTCCTTCGTTGGCCAAGAAGCCAATGGGATCCTGACATGCATTAAGAGGAGTGTGGCCAGCAGATTGAGGGAAATTCTCCTCCCTCTCTACTCTGCCATGGTGAGACCTCACCTGGAATGTTGTGTCCAGTTCTGGGCTCCTCTGTTCAGGAGGGACACGGATCTGCTGGAGAGCGTCCAAGGGAGGGCTGTGAAGATGATTTAGGGGCTGGAGCACTGCTCTGTGAGGAGAGGCTGAGGGACTTGGGGCTGTTTGGTCTGGGGAAGAGAAGACTTAGGGTGGATCTAATCAATGTTCATAAATATCTGAGGGTTGGAGTTCAAGAGAGAGGGAACAAACTCTTCTCAATTGTGCCCTGGGACAGGACAAGGAGCAATGGATGTAAACTACAGCACAGGAAGTTCCACCTGAACATGAGGAAGAACTTCTTGACTCTAAGGGTCCCAGATCATTGGAACACACTTCCCAGAGGGGTTGTGGAGTTTCCTTCTCTGGAGACTTTCAAAACCCACCTGGATGTGTTCCTGTGTGATTTGTGCTAGATTGCATGGTGCTGCTCTGGCAGGTTGGTTGGGCTTGATCAACTCTGGAAGTGCCTTCCAACCCCTAGCATCCTGTGATCCTGTCAATGTAGATCCCCAAAGGGAACTGAGATCTAAACTGTCCAAACTCACAGGTGCCTAAAACAAACTTAGAATTGAACTGTGTAAAGCTGTTGCAGACCCACAAAAACTGTGCCTGGTGGCCAGAGAATTTCTGATTCCATAAGTACTGAGGTTTTCATCAGTGGATTCAGTTAGAAATGTAAAGTTCAACTTACTAATGATGGCTTTGGTTACCTTTTGTATATTTTGTGTTATTTCTGGGACTGGTGGCTACACTGTTTCCACTGCTTGAACTAACTGGAGTAGGGTAGCCAGGATGACTGTACAGCACTGTAATATGCCTTGCAGCCACCCCCTCAAGGGATACCTAAAAACTAAGAAATCAAAACCCAGTGTCCCTTTGTCAACCTGAGTCTAAATTTTTAAGTCTGTACTACAGAGAGCTTGTCAGGGTGGGGGGAAGCTGAGGGAAGCAGCATCTTCCTGCAGCTCTTGCTTTGTAGCAGCACTCCACACATCCACAAAACTTTCACCCTGTTACCAGGATGTCATATTTCCCTGTGATTTTAGGGTTGTCATGGTTTGGGGGATGTAGGTGCACATGGAATAGAAGGAGCTGCATCAAACTCAGTGTTTACACAAACTCTATGCAAACAAAGCAGCATCTGCTTGGCTGGCTGCAGCCTTTCCAGTTCACTCTGGTGCTTGTTGTCAAACTGTTGTGTTTCCCTTCACCCTGAATATCATTGACAGGAAGAGGTGAATGTTACACCCCTTCATCTCCCAGTGAATGGGCAGAGCTATGGTTTTACGCTTCGAAGTTCTGCCTGTGGTCTGTGCCTGACGAAAATAAGCTCCTGTAAATTAATTATTCAGCAGCGTTCACTCCGTGCGGGAACTCCAGGAATTATTCCTGCACAGAACAACAACGACCACTAGTGGCTAAAGAGGTCTTCTTTCCAAAGTAGCTCAAACTGGAAGGAAAAATCCATAGTCAGGGAAAAGACCTCTAAAATCATCAACTCCAACCATCAGTCCAGCACCACTGTGGCCACTAAACCATGTCCCAAAGTGCCATGTCCACAGGGTTTCTGAACACCTACAGGGATGGGATCTCCACCACCTCCCTGGCCAGCCTGTTCCAATCCCTGACCACTCTTGCAGTAAGTAATTTTTCCTAATATCCAATGTAAACTCTCTTGGTCCAACTTGAGGGCATTTCCTCTTGTCTTATTGCTAGTTACTTGAGGGAAGGGCTCAACTACATGATCTGCAGAGGGTCCTTCCAACCCCTACTACTCTGTGATTCTAGGATGCAAAACATGACAGAGAGCCTATCATCCTGGGCCAGGAACTGTGCTGTCCACTGCTTGTTTGCATTGCTACCAACATTTGCAGTGAAACTGGGTCCATCACAGCATGGAGGCAGCTCTGTTGAGGTGAAAGAACCACAGAACACCAAGTTACCATTTGCCTGCCTTTAATTTACTATATACAGTACAGGGGGATGGAAACCAGTCCTTATTGAATCTAATTCCTCCTGCTTCCTTATGTTCACTTTTGAGTTCCTCACTACAAGAAAGATAGTGAGCATGTGCAAAGAAGGGTAATGAAGCTGATGAAGTGTCTAGAGCACAAGTCACAAAATCACAGAACGTTGGGGGCTGGAAAGGACCTTAAAAAATCATCTAGTCCAACCTCCTGCCACATAAGACTTACTAGGAGCAACTGAGGGAACTGGGGTTGTTCAGCCTGCAGAAGAGGAAGCTGAGGGGAGACCTTCAATGCTCTCTGCAACTCCCTGAAAGGAGGTTGGAGCCAGGTGGGTGTTGGTCTCCTCCTTAGTAAGGGATGACAAGATGAGGGCAAACAGCCTCGAGTTGGCAGCAGGGGAGGTTTAGGTTGGATGTTATGAAAACCTGACCTTGGAACAGGCTGCCCAGGCAAGTGACAGAGTCACCACCCCCAGAGTGATTTAAAGTACATTTAGATGTGGTGCTGAGGGACATGGTTTAGTGGTGAGCTGGCAGTGCTGGTGTAATGCTTGGACTGAATCATCTTAAAGGTCCCTTCCAACCAAAGGGATTCTGTGCTGTAACATCTCCCTGCTTTGCAGTCGTTGTTGCAGTACCACCTGGCAGAGAAAGGAGGAATCAGAGTCATGTTAATGTGTCAAGCTGGAGGTCGGTCTGGGCACTGCTGCCCTTGTCCCCACTGTAAGCTTAGTCGAGTGTGAAACAGTAATGGTGGAATAAAATGCAGGTTATCTAGCACTGCACACAGAACCTGAGTTTTCTCTCCCCTTAAGATCTTTGTGGTTCCTGCTGTTAATCCAAATACCAGCCAGCTAGCTGAGTTTTCCACTGGTTCATAGAATAAAATCATAGAATCAGTCAGGGTTGGAAGGGACCACAAGGATCATCTAGTTCCAACCCCCCTGCCATGGGCAGGGACACCCTACCCACGGAATCAATCATCTGGTGTGCTGGGTGGGGTAGGGGGCTGCAGCAAGGGCAGGAAAGTAATTTGATACATAGAGGAGCTAATTTTCCCCATCCATGCAAATGTGTGTGAAGCCCATTATTGGTAATGAGCTGCAGGCACGACTGGGGGGGCTGTGTGGGGAATGTTCTCCCCAGTTTACGTTAGGAGACAGTGTAGTTATTCTGAATGGTCTCTCAATGTGTTACTTGAAACCAAGCCAGAGGCACAGTGCCAGAAGAAAGGGGAAAAACACTTAAGGCAGACAGTTTGCCAGTAGCTTAGCAGCTGTCAACTACTTGTTCCAGGAAGATATAAAGATTTAAGATTAATGATACCTGGCTCTAGCTGGTTTTCCATGTATATAGCAGTCTGCATCTTGCTAAATCACATAATCACAGAATGGTAGGGCTTGGAAGGGACCCCTGGAGACCATCCAGTCCAGCCTCCCTGCTAAAGCAGGGTCATCTAGAACAAGTTGCACAAGATCACAATATCCAGGCAGGTTTTGAAAGTCTCCAGAGAAGGAAACTCCACAACCTGCCTGGGCAGCCTGTTCCAGGCCTCCTGCATGCTCACAGTGAAGAAATTTCTCCTTAAGTTCCAGTGAAACCTCTTGTGTTCTAGTTTGTGCCCATTGCCCCCTGTGCTATCAGTGGGTGCCACTGCAAAGAAGCCAGCCCCTTCCTCATGACCTCCAGCCATCAGATATTGATCAGCACTGAGAAGATCCTGCTCCATCTGCTCTTCTCCAGGCTAAACAGCCCCAGGTCTGTCAGCCTCTCCTCATAAGAGAGCTACTCTAATCCACTCAGATCTTTGTGGCCCTCTCTTGGACTCTGTCTGGTATTTCCTTGGTTCTCTTGAACTGGGGAGCCCAGAACTGGACACAGTACTCCAGGTGCAGCCTCACCAGGGCAGAACAGATGTGGAGGTGCACCTCCCTTGATCTGCTGGCCACACTCCAGGATACGATGCATGTGTCATGTGTAGAGAGAAAGAGTTCTTAATTTGAACTTCTCAACAGTGTGAACAGAGGAAGGTTTATTTTTTCATAGCTGGAAGAGAAACAGTTGGAATGCCACAGCTGCTGGAGTGCAGGTACTTATAGAATCATAGAATGGGAAGGTTGGAAGGGACCTCAAGGATCATCCAGTTCCAACCCCCTGACATAGGCAGGGACACCTCCCACTAGCACAGATCACTCAAGGCTTCATCCAACCTGGCCTTGAACACCTCCAGGGAGGGAGCAGCCACAACCTCCCTGGGCAACCTGTGCCAGTGTCTCACCACCCTCACTGGAAAGAACTTCTTCCTAACATCCACTTTCAATCTCCGCTCTGCCAGTTTAAACCCATTGCCCCTTGTCCTGTCATTCCAAGCCCTTGTCAATAGTCCCTCCCCACCCTGCCTGTAGCCCCCTTCAGATCCTGGAAGGCCACTCTAAGGTCTCCTGGAACCCTTCTCTTCTCCAGCCTGCAGAGCCCCAACTCTCTCCCCAAACTATTTCAGATGGCCTCTTCTAGGGATCTATGGCCCTGTGGACATGCTGGTGGACATTTCATATATTGCAATGTAAAATTAGTGATTCAATCAGCTCAGTCTGAGTTAGGTGCTGGGAGCTGTCAGTTCAGCCAAGCAGCAGTGTCTGTGCCCTGTGGAGGGCGCAGCCTTCTCAGCATCACCACATGCAGCAAGAGACAAGATGCTTTTCACTTTAAACACTTCTCTAAGTGCAGTCCTTCTAGTTATTCCCCCCCCTCCCCGTTCTTTTTCTGTCTGGAAGCACAGCATAACTGTGGTCATTTCAGCTGCATGTTAGTAGGTGGCACTCTGGATCAAGTTTTTAAACATGTTTGAAATTTTTCTGCTTTCCTACACAGGCTCTGAAAATGAGACAAAACTTTTCCATCTCAGGATGGGTTACCTGGGTATGGAAGAAACTGTGGTCTCTCTTTCCTATAGCAATTTTCTGGGCTTCCCAGTTCAATGATAGGGAATTACTGGAGAGAGTCCAGCAGAGTGCCATAGGAATGGTGAAGGGACTGGAGCAGCTCTCTGAAATGAGAGGGTGAGACCTGGGGTTNAGTCCAGCAGAGTGCCATAGGAATGGTGAAGGGACTGGAGCAGCTCTCTGAGATGAGAGGGTGAGACCTGGGGTTGTTTAGCCTGGAGAAGGGCAGACTGGGAGGGGGTCTGATCAATATCTGAAGGGTGGAGGTCGTGAGAATGGGACTGGGCTCTTTCCAGTGGTGGCCAGCAACAGGGCAAGGGGCAATAGGTATGAACTAGAAGACAGGAGGTTTCACTGGAACTTGAGGATAAACTTTTTTCTCTGAGGCTGCTGGGGCCCTGGAGCAAGCTACCCAGAATGGTTTTGTGTAGTGTCCTTCTCTGGAGGCTTTCAAAACTTGCCTGGACATATTCCTGTGCATCCTGCTTTGGGTGGCTGTGTTTTAGCAGTGTGGCTGGACTAGATGATCACCAGAGGTCCCTCCCAACCCCTACCATTTGTGATTGTGTGATTCTCTGTAGATGTCCTGCACTAGGAGCAAACATCAAAGGTGAGAACATTTCTGTCTGTGGCTCTGTGTCCTCCTGGAATGTGGCTTTCAACCATACCTGTGGAAATTGGTCTCCCTAAGCAAGGTGATGAGCTATTTCCAGACATTAATGATCTGCAGCAGTAAGGAAGCAGATGGTGCAGTTTGGATAGTGTAATTGTCCTTGTGGCCCAACCTCTCATGCAGAGCCTTGGGAGAGGCTTTGTAGCATGGAAGGGCTCATTTGTGAGAGCAAAAATCCCTTGTTTGATTGTCCTGAAAGAAAGATGAGCTGTTTAGCAGTGACTAAAATGCTCACCTGGAGACATGTAAAACCCTCTAAATTATTTTTAGGGCTGGTGCTGCTGAGGGTCTTCAGAGAGAGGAGATGTACACACATGTAAGGATATGCTTGGGTGAGCAGGTGAGTGAAGCCCAGCTCCTGTTGGCTTTAGCAGGGTAATTTAGAGGTGTAGCTCACTCAGAGGGGCAGAGCTAACACAGTGTGAGTGGAGGAGCAGGCAGGTAGATGGAGACAGAACAATGGACAATGGCCTCAAGCTGAGACTGGCTGGGTTTAGATTAGATATTAGGAAAAAGTTTTTCCCAGAGAGTGGTCAGGCACTGGAATGAGCTGCTCAGGGAGGTGGTGGAGTCACTGAATGTGTTTAAGGGTCATCTGGATGTGGTGCTTGGGGATATGGTTTAAGGTGAATCTCGTGGAGTAGGGTTATGGGTTGGACTTGGTGATCCTGAGGAGTTTTTCCAACCTGGATGTTTCTGTGTGATTCTGGGAAAGGGCAGAGGTCTGGCAGGGATCCCACAGGCTATAAACCTTGTGATGCTGTCCTTGGCCACAGACAGAGAGAGGGAAGAGTGGTACCTGGGACCTCTCATGCTGCACTACAGAAGACCTTAGATACTTGCAGAACATTTCAGCTCTCCTCTTACCCCTCTGGAGGTACCCAGCTGACTCACTCACCAAGTCTGGCTGGTCTGGTTTGACCTCTCTGTCTGGAGAAAGAAGTGGGAGGGCTTACTGATCTGGGTTAAAAGCCCTTCTGTGTTTCTCCTTGGATTCTATCCCAGCCTGATTTGTCTCTATCAATAGACAGATCACCTTTCTGTGCTTTCAACATTGATGGCTTGAGTTTATCATCATGACATGGCTCTCAATATTCAGCCAAGAGAGATGACTTACATGCAAGTCTACCAAAGCAAGGTGTTTTAAAATATAATAATTTCTGTTGTAGATAAATGGAGTAGAAAGTGGGTGATGGATGGTACCTTTCATTCTGAGAAACTTGGTGTAACTGCAATATCACTCCAGTGAACTGGCCTGAACCCTCTGATAGTCATCTGGTGGAGAAGGAGCACTATTTTCAGCCTGCCATTAATCTACATTGGATACCTTCCCCATTTAAAGTTATCTCTTTTTTATTTTTAATTAATCTTGCAAGTTCAAGATAACTGTGATTGTAAGAACAGCTCTAACCCACTTCATGAGGTGTTCAAGGCCAGGTTGGACAAGGCCTTGAATGACCTGTACTAGTGAGAGGTGTCCCTGCCTATGGCAGGGGGTTGGAACTGGATGATCTTTGAGGTCCCTTCCAACCTTACCATTCTATGATTCTGTGAAGGAAAGTTGTTGGGTGTGGAGAGATCAGTGGTGTGCCCATGGCACAGCACAGAAGCTGGTCATGCTCTGGATGGTGTTGGGTGTGGAGAGATCAGTGGTGTAGCTGTGGCACAGCACAGAAGCTGGTCATGCTCTGGATGGTGTTGGGTGTGGAGAGATCAGTGGTGTGCCCATGGCACAACACAGAAGCTGGTTGTGCTCTGGATGGTGTTGGGTGTGGAGAGATCAGAGGTGTGCCCATGGCACAGCACAGAAGCTGGTTGTGCTCTGGATGGTGTTGGGTGTGGAGAGATCAGAGGTGTGCCCATGGCACAGCACAGAAGCTGGTCATGCTCTGGATGGTGTTGGGTGTGGAGAGATCAGAGGTGTGCCCATGGCACAGCACAGAAGCTGGTCATGCTCTGGAAGGAGAGCAGACCACAGAGCTGTTTTAAGTGTGTGGCTCATGCAGTGTGTGTGTGTGTGGGAGGGCAGGGTGGAAGTCCAGTGAGACCTTATTTCCATTGCTCTTAATAGAGCCTCTTGTTTGAAGCTCTGTCAAGGGCTTCCAAGAAATATGGATTGAATTGGATCTCTTTACCTTCAGGCAGTTACCACCACAGGGCTGTTAATAACTATTTTAAGCCATGAGAGGTATCTGGCCTGACCTTTCCTCCTTGGACAGCATGACTCTTGACCTACTCCTAAATTCCTTTCTTAGAAACTGGAGTTGGTTTTGTCTCTAACCATCTCCTGAGGAATTTTGGGCCATTCTCTGGCTGCTATAAAAAATGGCATGAGAAGAACATAGAGTAAAATAATAATGAGGAAAGGAACAAAAGAGAAGGTTGTGAGCTCCTCCTTTTTGGATAAACCTATGCTCAGTTGCCATCTCTTTCATGTGCAGCCTCACCTCACACAGCACTGCAAAACTACTCTCACTCCAGAGTGTTGCTGGGAGCTACTGGATCTTGAGGGGAGGCAGAAGTCCTCTGAGGAGGAGGCATTTGTTTCTGGAAAACAAGCAGAAGCATGAGAGGAATAAGGCCTCCACTGGTAGTTTCCTTACTTTGTTTTGGGGAATTGGTACAGGAAAGGTAGCCAAGAGAAACATTTTTGTTGGAGTAACTTTTAGCTCTTCTTGGCCATAAAGGTTGGTTTGTTTTTGTTTTTTTTTTCAATTTGTCTGGAGTTTTGTGTGTGTGTAACATGATTGCTGATAGCTTTGAGAAGTGGGGAAAAAAAGTAATTTCAGGTGTTTCTTCTCCTGGGCCTGAACATATGGCTTTGCAAAAGACTCTGGTGCCTTTTAGCAAAGCCACCAAGGTACTGGGCTGGCACCACTGAGCAATCAGCAACCTTCTCAGTACTGTACTGAGTACCCATCTGCAGTCCTGTGTGCAGTTCTGGAGCCCCCAGCACAGGAAGGACATGGAACTGTTGGGGCAGGTCCAGAGGAGGCCACCAAGATGCTCAGAGGGCTGCAGCAGCTCTGCTGTGAGGACAGGCTGAGAGAGTTGGAGCTCTGCAGGCTGGAGAAGAGAAGGCTTCCAGGAGAACTTGGAGTAGCCTTCCAGGATCTGAAGGGGGCTCCAGGAAGGCTGGGGAGGGACTATTGACAAGGGCTGGGAATGCCAGGACAAGGGGCGATGGGTTTGAACTGGCAGAGGGGAGATTTAAACTGGATGTTAGGAGGAAGTTCTTCCCAGTGAGGGTGGTGAGGCACTGGCACAGGTTGCCCAGGGAGGTTGTGGCTGCTCCCTCCCTGGAGGTGTTGAAGGCCAGGTTGGATGAGGCCTTGAGTGGCCTGTGCTAGTGGGAGGTGTCCCTGCCTATGGCAGGGGGTTGGAACTGGATGAGCTTTGAGGGCCCTTCCAACCTTACCATTCTGTGATTCTCAGCAGCAGTGCAGGTGTCTCAGGGATGCTAGAGATCTGATCTTACCCCTTCTCTGAGCACTGTATCACTGATTTTTATGATCTGTAAGATCATAGACTCAGAGAATGATTTCAGCTGGGAAAGACTTCAGATCATTGAGTCCAACCATTCTGTTAACTTGAAGTCAGATGCTAAACCATGCCCCTCAGCACCACATCTCTGCCTCTTTGAAAGATTTCCGGGGATGGAAATCCAACCTCCTCCCTGGGCAGCCTGTGCCAGTGCTTGAGAAGCCTTTCAGTGAAGTTCCTAATATAAGGATGGAGAGGTAGGAGCAGGAGGACCACTTGTGCATGAGAGCTTATTCTGGGGAGAAACTCTGACTTCTTGGTGGAGAACCTGGCAAAGCACTGCACCTCCAGCTCCATGTAACACAGGGACCATGAATGCTCCCAGCCATGCAGCAGCAGCAGCTTCTGCCTGGCTTTGCTGTCAGTGCCCAGTTTGTGCTGTCTGAGATAAAACAGTCAGGATTTATGGCTGTGATGCAATAACTGGGTGGTAAAAGTTTTATGGGCTTCTTGTGGGAGCCAGGGTAACAGGGCAATTATAAATCTCAAAGGCAATGTCTGCAGTCTTCTGAAGGGGGAGCATGTCCGTGGTTTCAACCAAGGGATTTGATTTAATACCGGTTACTGTGCCTACAGCATGCAAATCAGTCCTGTCTGCCTGCCTGCCAAATCCCCTCTGCGTGCTGCCGGTGGATCCACCAGATGGCACTTGGTCCTCATGTTAGTCTCAGTTTGCTTTTCCTCTGCCTCAACCTGTTAGATGCTATCAATGGGAGCTGTCTGGATGTCTGCCTGTTCAGCCCTTCTCCCTGAGCTAACCCTTTTCATGTTTAAACTCGCTGTTAATTTGAAAATATGGTAATGTTAAAGTGCTCCAAAATCAATTAATGGCGTAGGTTCTGCTGTGGCCTGCTCCTAGTATGACAGTTACTTGTAAAAGCAAGCCCTTTGGGAAAACCTGCACCCTATACATAAGTATTTGAATGACATCTAATTGGATTTTGAAAAAAAATCCACCCAGTTGTAAGCATTTTAACTTTCTGCTTTCTCATCCATAAATGTGAGTGATTGCAGCAGAGTGATGGGAAGTTATTCTAAGCCACCACATGCTCTGTCAGGGAAAACCTCAGCAGAGGGTTGCTGCTGACTCAGTTCCCATCACCTGAAGGTGTGTCTGTGATTGTCCTTTGTTGCATGAACCTTAGCACTGAATCCTAGCAGATGAAAGGTACAAGATCAAAATAATTATTACTAATCAGAGGCATCAAGTCACCAATACATATTTATCTTACTCAGATGATAAAATATACATGCTAAACAGCTGTAAAGGGATGGGGTAA
>VWYK01091460.1:9568-27001 GCA_013399775.1 Semnornis frantzii | reverse complement strand
GCACTCTGTGCCCTCATCGAGGTAATTTATGAATACATTTAATAATAGTAATAACAATAGTAATAACAACATCATCACCACCACCAATAATAATAAAAATAACAATGTCCCATTATCATCATCATGAAAAGCAATTTAAAACAGATGCACATCATTAACCTCCCAAAGTGCTGAGCAATTGTAGGCAGACCACAAGGTAAGATACAGATCCCAGGGCAGGCACAGATGTTTATTTCAATAAGGATCCAGACTTCAGTTCGTTCAACTTGGTCATGTAAGTCCCTCCATGTTTCAATCTTCATATAATGGAGATGTACAGAAGCAAATGTTCTATAAATATTTCCATCCCAAGGTTCATATTCCTTTTTTTTTTTTTTTTTTTAAAATTTTTATTTTGGGTAGTGGTTTTCTAACAGTGCTGCTTAAATGAGCCTGGATGCCAGGTTAAACCTTTGGGCATGCTTGTCTGTGAACACAGGTAAGAATCATAGAATCAGGCATAGAATTGTTTTGATTGGAAAAGACCTCTAAGAACATTGAGTCCAACCATCAACCCAGCACCACCATGGCTAACCAACCCTGTCCCCAAATGCTATGGCCGCAGGTTTCTTGAACGCTTCCGGGGATGTGGACTCCACCACCTCCCTGGGCAGCCAGCCTGTGCCANGGACTCCACCACCTCCCTGGGCAGCCAGCCTGTGCCAATCCCTGACTACTCTTGCAGTGAAGAAATTTTTCCCAACCTCCAACCTAAGCCTCCCCTGGCAAAATTTCAGGCCATTTTCTCTTGATCTGACACTAGAGAGACCAACCCCTACCTGCTCCAGCCTCTGTTCAGGGACTTCTATAGAGCAGCCTCTTCTTCCCCACACTAAACACCCCTAACGCCCTCAGCTGCTCCTCCCCAGCCCTGTTCTCCAGACTCTTCAACAGCTCTGTTGTCCTTCTCTGGACCTGCTCCAACACCTCAGTGTCCTCCTTTGAGGGAGAGCCCCAAAACTGAACCCAGTATTCAAGGTGTTACCTCACCAGTGCCAAGTGCAGGTGGACAATCACTTGCCTACTCTCCTGCTGGCCACAACATTCCTGGTCAAGGCCAGAATGCTGGTGGCCTTCCTGGCCAACTGGGCACACTGTTGGCTCATCTTCAGCTGGCTGGCAACCAGCATGCCCAGACCCTGCTTTGCTGGGCAGTCTGCAGCCAATCCGCCCGAAGTCTGGAGGGTTCATTAAGTGGTTGTGATCCAAGTGCAGGACCCCAGCACTTGGCTTTGTTAAACCTCATACAGTTGACTTAAGCCTGTCCAGATCCCTCTGCAGAACCTTCCTACCCTCAAGGAGACCCCCTGTAAATTTACAAGGTGCTTTATTTAAAATAAAAAGAATTGAAAGTAACAATGGGAGGACAGATGTGTGATCTTCCCCACTTCTTTCTGTTCCTTAGATTTCTGCAGACTAAAGGTTGGGTTTAAAATGAAGACAAAAATTCATGTCCAGATTCTAGTAAGATCTAGAATTGCTTGACCAGTTCCCAGGGCAGGCTGTAAATCTCTTTAGTCCAAAGAGATTGACTGCTATCTGTTAAACAAAGTACTTCTAAAACAAAGAAAAAAGAAAAAAATTAATAAATTAAATTATATACTGCCTCAAAG
This sequence comes from Semnornis frantzii, assembly GCA_013399775.1. Classification (NCBI taxonomy): domain Eukaryota; kingdom Metazoa; phylum Chordata; class Aves; order Piciformes; family Ramphastidae; genus Semnornis; species Semnornis frantzii. Next base: position 25,349 of record VWYK01091460.1, on the reverse strand, counting down.
AGGCAAAATATCAAAGACTGAAACAGCTAAGTTGTACTCACCAGACTTCACAAACCTGGATGTCACTTTTCCCTTACCTGGCAACTGTTGAAATGTACAGGGTAGCATTCAGGTTGAGCTGTTTCACTAAGGACCTCTCAGGTGTCTTCTAATAAGAGCTGGGCTTTATGCTGTGCCTCTCCATTAGGAAAAGCCATCTTCATTAGGTGACGTGTAAATTGCTCACAGCAGCCAAAAAAGAGGGTCAAAAGATCTTAATTTGCTCCCTGAAAGAGGAGTTCTACCACTGAATACTTTCCAATAATTAAACCAAAAAGGTCACATTAATGGTTGCTTGAATTTGAACTCATTTTTTTTCTCTAGTCTAATGGAAGGGCTGCAAAAGAAGACTTCAAATGAAGCCTGCCTTAATTGCATGAAATTGGTAGTTTAAAATTGCTTTTTTAATGTACCTTTCATGATTCTCTATCCCAGTGTAGATGCCCATAAGAAATAACCTGTGCATTTGGATTCAGCAGGGTGGCTGCTTTTGGGGTCTCTACAACTCTTCTAAGGATAGAATCAGAGAATGCTCAGGTTGGAAGGGACCTCAAGGATCAGCCAGTTCCAACCCCCTGCCATAGGCAGGGACACCTCCCACTAGTACAGGTCACTCAAGGCCTCATCTAACCTGGCCTTGAACACCTCCAGGGAAGTTGTGGAGCACAGAAACATAGAATGTGATCAAAGATCACATTGTGTGCTTCTGTGCTCCACAACCTCCTTGAGCAACCTGTGCCAGTGTCTCACCACCCTCACTGTAAAGAACTTCCTAATGCTGGATGCCGCAGTCATGTGGGGGTTGGCCTCTTCTCCCTAGTAACAAGTGATAGGATGAGAGGAAATGGCCTCAAGAGAGGTTTAGCTTGGAGATTAGAAGAAACTTCTTCCCTGAAAGGATTCTCAAAGCCTGGCAAAGGCTGCCCAGGGAGATGTTTGAATGCCCATCCCTGGAGGTGTTTCCCTGAGACACAGATGTGGTGCTGAGGGCCATGGTTTAGCCCCAACCTTGGCAGGGTTGGAGAATGGTTGGACTGGATGAGCTTAAAGGGCTTTGCCAACCAAGCCAACTGTGTCAGTAGAATTGCTTAGGTATTTGTGCTTTCAGACATAGATATGAGCTGTGATGGCTAAACAGAAAGGTAATTTCATTGAGTTTCAGTGTTTCCTTCCTTCTCTCTCTCCAGTTTCTCCCAATATGTTCCCTTTCTGTCTCTTCTCCAGTTTTACCAGACAGTGAAGTCCATGCATTTAAAAAAAACTCCAGAACCCCCCTATTTTCAGGATAGCAATTTGTGGTGCTCTACAGTTTGTAATTTCCCCAGCAGCTGCCCGACAGTATTTCAGATATGGGTCAAAAACACCAAAGGTTTTTTTTTTTCCTGTACAATTATATACTGCAAGGAAGGAAAAAAAAAATATGAATTCAAAGAAGGAAAAAAAAACCCTTTTAGCTGTCAAATAGAGAATATTAAAGTTATAGAATCATAGAGTGGTAGAATCATAGAATGGGTTGAGTTGGAAGGGACCCTAAAGCTCATCCAGTTCCAACCCCCTGCCATGGGCAGGGACACCTTCCGCTAGTCCGTGTTGCTCAAGAGCTCATCCAACCTGGCCTTGAACATCTCCAGGAAGGTTGAGGATCACAGAATCACAAAGGAATAAGGGAAAGGAAGTTGTAAAGAGGTTGGCACTTGTCTCTCCTCAGAGGTAATTAGTGATAGAACAAGAGGGAATGGCCTCAGGCTGTGCCAGTGTAGGTTTAGACTGGACACTGGGGAGAATTTGTTCACAGTGAGAGTGGTCAGGCACTGGGACAGGCTGCCCAGGGAGGTGGTGGAGTCACCAACCCTGGAGGTGTTTAAAGGTTTGGATGTGGTGCCTGGGGCTATGGTTTAGGGTGCACCTTGTAGAGCACGGTCAGTGGTTGGACTTGGTGATCCTGAGGGGCTTTGCCAAGCTGAATGTTTCTGTGATTCTGTGAAATCAGGCCCTACTGCTGCTGTCTACTTAGATACAAGAAACAAGAGTCTCAGGCAAGGTCAGCAAAGCCATGCAAGAGCATCAACCAGAGCAGAGAAAGGGAAGGGCAGAACAGTTTGTGCAGCACAATTTATCCTAACCTGCAAGCGAATGGGATGAGAAAGACTATCATTACTTTTCTGTTGTATCCAATCTCCAGGTTTATTTACCTTTTACTAGTTCTTTTTTTTATTTTCCTATTCAACATCTTTGGAATTTTCCTATTACATGTTTATAATTGAAAAGTTAGGCTAAAGGGTTAGTTCTAAACCACCACAGGATGTCCCTTCTGACCTAAACTATTGTATGGTTCTAAGATCACAGAACATTAGAGGTTGGAAGGGACCTCCAGAGATGATCCAGTCCAACCTCCTTGCCAAGGCAGCATCACCCAGGGTAGTTCACATAGGAAAGCATCCAGGTGGGGTTTGAAAGTCTCTAGAGGAGGAGACTCCACAATCTCTCTGGGCAGCCTGCTCCAGGGCTCCAGCACCGTCATACCAAACAAGTTTCTCCTCATGCTGAGACGCAGCCTCAAATTCTACACAGCGCTCAGGAATACAAAAGTAAACAGCGGCAGGAATGCTGCCAAGCAGTTCAGTAAGCCTATGTCTGTGATGGGAAGTCATCTCATAAATGACTTCTGAAGAAGCCAAGCGATAGGTTTGTTTGGTTTTTTTGTCTTGTAGCACCACAGACTTCCAGCTTTGAGCTTGGTCTGTGCCAGTGGCATTTGGATCAGCCGGCAGAGCCTGCGGCATGGGCACGACTGCAAGATGGGCAGAAGATCTCCTCCTGCTCCCTCCTGAGAGATTGGAGCAATGGCACTGAAGGTGAGAAACTTGAGTTAAAACACAGTGACTCTCTGGCATGAAGAATGTGGTGCAGTTTAGGACAAGGTGTTGGCACAGTCTAGACACAGGAATGTGAAAAATAATTGTGTGTTTTGTACTTAAATTAGCTTCTGCTGTGACTGTTTAGGGAGGGCACTGCGAACACAAAGTGCTGGTAAAACAGGAAACATGTCAATGGGAGAATTCATCCTCGCCCCCGGCTCCTCTCCCCCCATCTAATTATATATCTATTTACTTTTCTCTCTACATACCCTATCCCTGGAGGTATTCAAGGCCAGATTGGATAGGACCTGGATGTGTTCCTGTGTGGCCTGCCCTAGGTGATCCTGCTTTGGCAAGGGAGTTACACTCAATGATCTCTGGAGGTCCCTTCCAACCCCTACAATTTTGTGATTCTGTGACCTGGAGCGTCCTGGGCTAGTGGGAAATGTCCCTGCCCATGGCAGGGGATTGGAGCTGGATGATCTTTAAGGTCCCTTCCAATCCAAAGTATGCTATTACTCTATGAAACCAGTAACTGCTTTATTCTCTTGTTAATTCTTTGTGTGAGATCTGTGCAACAGTTGGGTGAAATTAAATCCTCCTAAAGGTTCAGCCCTTTGTGGGTTTTGTTCAGTTCAGCTTTGACACTTGACAGGATTACTTGTGAGTACTACTATATTTGAGCACACAGCTGAGAATTTCACTTGAAACCTTTAATTAGGGGAGGTGCAGAGAAACATTTATTAGACAAAACAGTTTATTGCTCTTAGAAACAATAAAATGAATCCAGTTGCAGTTTCCAGCAGCGAGAGCAGCACTTGGTTTTGCAGTCACTGTGTAGCGCTTGCCTGTGGGTTTATGGGAGAGGTTACTGAAGGCTTAATGGATCTAAATTCTGTGTCATAATGTGAAATGGAATCCCTCAAGCCAGCTAAGTGTTTGGCTTGTCTGCTGAGGCTGCCTTCAAAGGGGTTAAGTAGAACTAGTTGCAATAGTATAATTTGTGATGTAGCTCTGAAGAATTGACAGTGTGGAGAAATGCTGCTTAACCCTTGAGCCCAGAGAAATGGAGTGGGCCTCAAGGAGAGCAGCAGAATGAATGCTTAGGTACTGTTTTCATTTTAGCATCCATTTCGAGGCACCCTAGGAACTGTTAAGTTGAATTCTATTTCAATAGCAAGCAGAAGTGCTTGAGTGTTTACACACTGTTAGGACAGGGCTTTGCATGTTAATGCTCCTGCTGAGACCACAGTTGCAATCCTGTGTCCAATTTTGGGCTTCCCGATTCAAGAGAGACAGGGACTTGCTGGAAAGAGTCCAACAGAGAGCTAGGAGGATGCTGAAGGGACTGGAACAGCTCTGCTGTGAAGAAAGGCTGAGAGCCCTGAGGCTGGTTAATTTGGAGAAGAGAAGGGGATCTGGTCAATGTCTATAAACCTCCAAGGGGTGGGTGTTAAAATGAAGGTGCCAGGGTCTTTGTGGTGCCCAGTGGTAGGACAAGGAACGACAGGTACAGGTTAGAACCCAGGAGGTTCCACCTCAGCATAAAGAGAAACTTGTTTGCTCTGAGGGTGCTGGAGGCCTGGAGCAGGCTGCCCAGAGAGGTTGTGGAGACTCCTCCTCTGCAGACTTTCCAAGCCCACCTGGATGTGTTCCTGTGTGCCCTGCCCTGGGTGGTGCTGCTTTGGCAGGGGGATTTGACTCATTCTCTGGAGGTCCCTTCCAAACCCTGCTGTTGGGTGATTTATGCACAGCAGAGACCATGCAGACTAATAAAGCATTTCTTTTCATTGCCTTTGAAAAAGTAAGAGAAGAATCCACACCACATTTCAATTTCATGGAATCATTTGAGCATCTCCACCAACTCTACCAAGTCTGGAGCCAAACCATCTCTGTCTTTTTGAAACACCTCCAGGGGTGTGGATTCAACCACCTCCTGGGGGAGCCTGATCCAGTCAGTCACAATTTAAGAACCCTCTTAGGGAAGATGTTTCTCCTAATTGTCATCATAAACCTCCCCTGGTGCAATCTAAGGCCACTTCCTCTTGTCCTAAATTTCCTCTTGGATATGTAACAAAAATGAGACTTTTGGTTGGATTGAGTTTTAAAGACTCCCATGAAGGCTGTTGTGTGAGTGCCCTACCTTAGCCATCACAACCTCAGCTGTTAGTAATGGCTATGGATGTGCCTTTTATAAAGACGTTGCCCTAACAAAAAAGAGACTGGAATTCTCTAAGTGGTTTCTGCAGGACCAGGTCCCAGACAATGTCTGTTGCAACAGAACACACTTTGAAATGTCTCTTGAGTAGAAGCTAGATCACCATTGCATTAGTATGTACAGATAGCTTCTCCTTGGCAAGGCAAGAGGTAATGGGCACAAGTTTGAACCTAGTAAGTTCCATTACACATGAGGAGAATCTTTACTTTGAGGCTGGTGCAGTCCTGGAGCAGGCTACTCAGGGAGGTTATGGAGTCTCCACCTCTGGACTCACTTAAAACCCACCTGGACCCATTCCTGTGCAACCTGTCCTAGGGGCACCTGCTCTGGATAATCACAGAATGGTTTAGGTTGGAAGGGACCTCAAAGCTCATCCAGTTCCATAGGCAAGGACACCTCCCACTAGAACAGGTCACTCAAGCCCTCATCCAGCCTGGCCTGAGCACCTCAAAAATCACATTCTGTGCTACTGTGCTCCACAACCTTCCTGGGCAACCTGTGCCAGTGTCTCACCACCCTCACTGCAAACAACTTCTTCCTAAACACCCACTTTCAATCTCCCCTCTGCCACTTCAAAGCCATTCCTCCTTCTCCTGGCTTTACAAGGCCTTGTCAATAGTCCCTCCCCAGCCTTCCTGTACCCTTTTCAGATCCTGCAAGGCCACTCCAAGGTCTCCTGGAAGCCTTCTCTTCTCCAGGCTGCACAGCCCCATCTCTCTCAGCCTGTCCTCACAGCAGAGCTGCTGCAGCCCTCTCAGCATCTTCATGGCCTCCTCTGGGCTGGCTCAAACAGTTCCATGTCCTCCTTGTGTTGGGGGCTCCAGAACTCCACAGAGGATTGCAGGTGAGGTCTGAGGAGAGCAGAGCAAAGGGTCAGAATCCCCTCCCTTGCCCTGCTGCCCACACTGCTCTTGCTGCAGCCCAGCACACTGTTGGCTGTCTCCACAGGTCCATTCCAACCTCCTCTGTTGGGGGTTATTTGCTGAGTAAGCTGAACATACAACATAAGCACCTGCTGGGGACATTCCCGGTGGTTCCATGTCATAAAGGAAAACAGAAGATGTGAGAAGAAATAGCTACCAAGGCAACACAGAGAATGCAATTCATCATTAATACTTGGAAAGTACTGAGAGATCTGAGCTGCGATTGCTTAGCTCTCAATCCATTCATTATTTCTGTTCATGCAGCTTTGTGGAGGCATAAATGAAGAGGCTGAATATTAACTAAAAGCATACAAACTATAGCTGCAAGAATGCCATGCTTGGGGGCACAGACTTGCAATGCAAACAGAGCTTGGCTAGGCTTTAGCTTCTGATTTTGATCAAAGCTTCTACTCCTATAAATAGAAGAGGTAAGAAATGAAATTATAAAAACAAAGGTCTAGACAATTGTATTTATCAGGAAAGGATTGCTTATAGGCTTTGAATAATCCTCTTTTCTTAGCAGTCTTAAATTTAGTAAAATACTTTCTGTCCTTGGTGGGCTTCCCCCCCCCCCCCATTTATTGCTTCTTTTGTTCTGCATCGTATTTAAGGCACTTTCTCTATAACTTTTGCCCTTAACTTCTCTGGTGTCAAAAGTTCTTGCAGAGGATTTATAGTCCCCTGCAATACTGGTCAGAAAATGCTTTGTTGTTGTTTACCTTACTGATATTTCCAGCATACTCCACAGATCCCACAGTTCATTCCTCTTCCATTGGATCAGTTTAGCATCTTGCACCTGAGGTAACAACTCTTTAATAAGAAACTGAAGAAATCAGTTCTCTCTATAATACAAATAAAGATGATGAGGTGCAAAATTAAATCAAAGGAAATGTCAACACTTCAGATGACTGATGGGAGCAATCCTTCAAGTTTAAACAGGAAAAAAACCCAACCAACTAAATCATTACATTATGGGATTCTATTACCCTATGCCTTCTTTCTCTTTTTAGCTTATTTTTTTCTCCATGATTTCATCCATGAGTTGTGAGTTCACAAAAATTGACCTTTGAGTAGCAGCAATGGCAGTTCAGATCTGATGTCTTCTTGCCTCAAAATGCTTGAGTGGGAAGATTTCAGGGGATGGATTCAGGCACTGAACAGTTTGTGCTGCGGGAGAAAACTTGCCAGAAAAGGGAAGATTCTACTCTGTGGTTTAGATTTAAGTGAAAGCTCAGTTATTAGCCTAAAATTAGATTCAAAGTTGTATAGTTTGTAAAATAAAACATGGATTGAAGGCAAACGAGCAACATTGGATTTGAGTCAGTAAACAGCTAAGTAAGCAGCTAAATAGTCACAGAATGGTCTGAGTTGGAAGGGACCTCCAAAGCTCATCCAGTCCAACCCCTCTGCACTCAGCAGGGACGTCCTCCACTAGAGCAGGTTGCCCACAGCCCTCTCCAGCCTCACCTGCAATATCTCCGGCCATGGGGCCTCAATCCCCTCCCTGGGCAACCTGTTGCAGAGTTCCAGCAGCCTCCTGCTGCAGAACTTGTTCCCCACAGCCAATCTCAATCTGCTCTGTTCTAGTTTGCAGCCATTGCCCTCATCCTGTCCCTGCAGCCCTTTGCAATCAGTCTCGCTGCAGCCTTCTTGTAGTCCCCTTCACATACTGGCAGGTTGCTATTAGGCCACAACAAAGTCTCCTTGAAGCCTTCTGTTCTCCAGGCTGCACACCCCCAACTCCCGCAGCCTGTCCTCATGGCAGAGCTGTTCCAACCCCCTGAGCATTTTCATGGCCTCCTCTGGATGTGCTCCATCAGGTCCATGACCTTCCTATGCTGAGGGCTCCATTACAGGCTCTTTGAATATTCAGTGTGGCAGGATACTAAAGGGTTCACCAGCTCTAAGAAGACACTTTGGCAGCTCAGCAGAAAGTTGTAAACTCTGACTGTAGTTGGGCTCTATTTGCCTCAGTGTCTTGCTGTTCAGTGAGACTCCCATGATTTTGTTTACAACAGAGCATTTTATGGGGTTGGTTGGTTGTTGTTTTTTTTTTTTTTTTGTTTGGGTTTTTTTTGTGTTGTTGTTGTTAGTCGTTGTTTTGGTTTGTTTGTGAGGGTTTTTGGTGGCTTTATTTTGTTTGTTTGGTTTGGTTTGTTTTATTCCTTATATGGGGAAGCAAAAGATTTATGGAAAGATACTATTAAAGCCTTTTATCATGACTGCCATCTCAACATCAACAGAATGAGGAGACACAGTCTTAAGCGGTGCCAGGGGAGGTCTAGGCTGGATATTAGGAGGAAGTTCTTCAGAGAAAGATTGATTGGGCTGCACAGCGAGGTGGTGGAGTGCCCATCCCTGGAGGTGTTCAAGCAAAGCCTGGATGGGGCACTTAGTGCCATGGGCTGGTTGATTGGCTAGGGCTGGGTGATAGGTTGGACTGGGTGAGCTTGGAGGTCTCTTCCAACCTGGTCGATTCTATGATTCTATGACTGAAATGGCACCAAGGTGCCCATCTAAAGGCTACTGGTTTGGTTTGCAAGTCCATGTTCAGGTATTTCCCTATGATGCAGCTTCCTCTGGGACCAAGCGTACAATTTTTCAGACTATATTACATTTTTCGCAGCGTCCCGGGCTGGTCAGTGAGTACTCTTGGCTGTTGCATCAATTGGGGCCTGTGGTGTTCCCGCCAACAGCCCTGCGTGAGGGCCAGGGGGAGCCATCTTGTGGCTGCCAGCCTCAGCTGCTGCTGCTGCTCGCCCTGCCAGCTGGGTTCTACCGGCATATGGATATTGCTTTGTCCCCTCCTTAAATTGCTCTCCAAAGAATCCTGTTGTACCTTTTATGTAAATAATTCCCAGCTGGGTATTTGAGCTTTGGGTAAATTGTCAGTAGTTTGCTGTTTTGGACTGTGTGTGTGTGTTCGTTGAGGGAATTTGTGTTAATAAAGTTGAACGTTTTCCTATATCTGCATATTAAATCCGAATATTCATAACAGAAGCCCAGGGAGGTGGTGGAGTCCCCATCCCTGGAGGTGTTCAAGTAAAGCCTGGATGGGGTACTTAGTGCCATAGCCTGGTTGATTGGCTAGGGCTGGGTGATAGATTGGGCCGGGTGAGATTGGAGGTCTCTTCCAACCTGGTTGGTTCTATGGTTCTATGATCTCCAGGGATGTGACCTCCGCTACCTCCATGGGCAATCTGTTACAGAGTGCAGAACTTGTTCCTTATATCCAAGCTGAATCGTCTCTGCTCTAGTCTGAAGCCATTGCCCCTTGTTGCATCACTGCAGTCTGGATGAGGCACTTACCCTGTGGTCTGGTTGATGGGGTAGGGCTGTCCATGATAGAGGAGTTGAGTGCACCCTCAGCAAATGTGCAGATGGCACCAAGCTGTGTGGCACAGTCGACTTGCTAGAGGGCAGGGATCCATCCAGAGGGACCTGGACAGGCTGCAGAGCTGTGCCCAGGCCAACCTCATGACATTCAACAAGGCCAAGTGTAAGGTCCTGCAGCTGGGTAGGTATAATCCCAAGCACAGTTCCNATGCTGAGAAGGCTGCAGCAGCTGTGCTGTGAGGACAGGCTGAGAGAGTTGGGGCTGTGCAGCCTGGAGAAGAGAAGGTTTCCAGGAGAACTTGGAGTGGCCTTGCAGGATCTGAAGGGGGCTCCAGGAGGGCTGGGGAGGTACTATTGACAAGGTCGTGTAATGCCAGGAGAAGGGGCAATGGGTTTGAAGTGTCAGAGGGGAGATTGAAAGTGGATGTTAGGAGGAAGTTGTTTGCAGTGAGGGTGGTGAGACAGTGGCACAGGTTGCCCAGGGAGGTTGTGGCTGCTCCCTCCCTGGAGGTGTTCAAGGTCAGGCCTTGAGTGACCTGTTCTAGTGGGAGATGTCCCTGCCTATGGCAGGGGGTTGGATCTAGATGATCCTTGAGGTCCCTTCCAACCTTACCATTCTATGATAGGTTGGGCTGGATGAGCTTGGATCTCTTTTCCAACCTGCTTGATTCTATGATTCTGTGATGTCCAGGAATGTGACCTTGACCTACTCTATGGGCAGTCTGTTGCAGAGTGCAGAACTTGTTCCTTACATCCAATCTAAATCTGCTCTGCTCTAGTCTGAAACCATTGCCCCTTGTCCCATCACTGCAGTCTGGATGGGGCACTTAGTGCCATGGTCTGGTTGATTGGGTAGGGCTGGGTGCCAGGTTGGGCTGGGTGAGCTTAGAGGTCTCTTTCAACCTGCTTGGTTTTATGATTCTGTGAACATCTCTTGCCAGAAGCGCACACATCTCTATGACTGCTCCACTGGCAGGAATGAAGTCTGTCCTTTTTTTGTTATTATTACTAATTTTTTTGGAGAAGTTTGGCATTTCAGAATCAGGTATGAAAATTGAAGTGAAGGTGATGCAGAGAGGATCAGAGCACAAACAGAGCGATAAAGCTCTGCGGCATTTTGCGCTGAGGGAAATTCAACCCTTAGAGCTGCAAGGTTTGTAATAAATGAAAGCAAAGCACTGCCAATACTGTTACCACTTAGACACCCACTTGATAAATGTTACCTAAGGGTAATTAAAAAGAAAAAGTAATACCTGGAAGGGAGAGAAAACAAATAATTATTCTACCACAGTTCAACGTCTCTCCAATTTAACTGATATATGGATTCGATTTCTAAAGGTTACAGAGAAGAGGGGGAAAGTAATGATAATAATAAAAAGACTCACTATTTTTAGGACACAAGTTTCTGGAATCTTTAGTTCTGAAAGTAGGCTTCAACTTCTCTCAGAACCCTTCACAACACTTGCATAAGACATATTCCCTGAAGAACCATCAGTATCCCCTTGTGCACACAAGATTGTGCTGGATGTCTCCCAGACCTTTTGTCTGCTGTTGTTCACTTGATCTCTTACCAGGCAAATCCACATTGTCCTGTTTTTAAGGATTCAGGAGTTTCAGTGGAAACTGAGAAAAGAATGTGAGTTGTGTCAGGCTCAGAAAATCAAGCTGGTGGGTTTGGAGTGACGTCAAAGAATTGTAATGCTGAAACAAGTTTCTCTTCTGCACAAGGCAGTCATCATAGAGCTGTAGATGCTTTGGTGGCTGATGTCAAACTGAGTGCTGGGTTGGAGCCAGTCCAGAGGTGGCCATGGAGATGCTGAGAGGGCTGTAGCAACTCTGCTGTGAGGACAGGCTAAGAGAGTTGGGGCTGTGCAGTCTGGAGAAGAGAAGGCTTCCAGGAGACTTTGTGAGTGGCCTTGCAGGATCTGAAGGGGGCTGCAGGAAGACTGGGGAGGGACTATTGGCAAGGTCTTGTAATAGGATGAGGGGCAATGGGTTTGAAGTGGCGGAGGGGAGATTGAAAGTGGATGTTAGGAGGAAGTTGTTTGCAGTGAGGGTGGTGAGACACTGGCACAAGTTGCCCAGGGAGGTTTTGGAGCACAGAATCTTTGATCCTATTCTGCGCTTCTGTGCTCCACAACATCCCTGGAGGTGTTTAAGGCCAGGCTGGATGAGGGCTTGAGTGACCTGTTCTAGTAGGAGGTGTCCTTGCCTATGGAACTGGATGAGCTTTGAGGTCCCTTCCAACCTAAACCATTCTGTGATTATCCAGAGCAGGTGCCCCTAGAACAGGTTGCACAGGAATGGGTCCGGGTGGGTTTTAAATGAGTCCAGAGGTGGAGACTCCATAACCTCCCTGAGTAGCCTGCTCCAGGACTGCACCAGCCTCAAAGTAAAGATTCTCCTCATGTGTAATGGAACTTACTAGGTTCAAACTTGTGCCCATTACCTCTTGCCTTGCCAAGGAGAAGCTATCTGTACATACTAATGCAATGGTGATCTAGCTTCTACTCAAGAGACATTTCAAAGTGTGTTCTGTTGCAACAGACATTGTCTGGGACCTGGTCCTGCAGAAACCACTTAGAGAATTCCAGTCTCTTTTTTGTTAGGGCAACGTCTTTATAAAAGGCACATCCATAGCCATTACTAACAGCTGAGGTTGTGATGGCTAAGGTAGGGCACTCACACAACAGCCTTCATGGGAGTCTTTAAAACTCAATCCAACCAAAAGTCTCATTTTTGTTACATATCCAAGAGGAAATTTAGGACAAGAGGAAGTGGCCTTAGATTGCACCAGGGGAGGTTTATGCTGACAATTAGGAGAAACTTCTTCCCTCAGAGATTTTTCAAAGACTGAGCTAACCATTCTGTGATAAATCTGTAATCATAGAACCTGATTGCCTTGGCTTGGAAGGGACCTTTGAGATCATCCACTCCAACCTCCCTTCCCTCTCTAATAGCCCAGGTTGTGCAAGATCTCATCTAAGCTGACCTTGAACATCTCCAGGGATGAGACATCCACAACTCCTCTGGGCAACCTGTCCCAGAGTCTCACTACCCTTATTGAGAACTTTCAGTATCTTAAGGGTGCCTACAAGAAAGCTGAGGATCGACTTTTTAAGCTGTCAGGTAGTGATAGCACTGGGGGGAAAGCAGCAAAGCTGGAATTGGGGAGATTCAGACTGGATGTTAGAAGGAAGTTCTTCACCATGAGGGTGGTGAGAACCTGGAAGGGGTTGCCCAGGGAGGTACTGGAAACCTCATCCCTGGAGATGTTTAAGGCCAGGCTGGATGAGGCTCTGGACAGCCTGATCCAGTGTGAGGTGTCCTTTCTCATGACAAGGGGTTTGGAACTGGATGATCCTTGTGGTCCTTTCCAACCCTGACTGATTGATTCTGTGATTCATACCGAAAAACTGATTCCTAAATATTTTGTTATATCAAGGCATGGAATTACAAATCTAATTCCATGGTGTTGCAGCCATGCATTTGAGTGTCAAACATTGCATAAAGCAGAGTAAACAGGGAACAAAAGGAGAAGAATTTTTTCCCTTGTAAAAATGAACATCATCCTGGTGAACTGATTCTCTCTCCCTTCAGCTTGGAATAACACACGCAGCATCTGCCTTTGAGATAAGCTGTCTTTGGAGACATGAACACAGAAACTGTGATCTTATGGCCTTTAATCAGTCCTTCCTGATGATTTTTAATAGCTACTTTGAAGGCAGCAAAATATTGAGTGAGTCAGGAGGAGGGAGGAATAAAAGGACCTGGTAGATTTGGTGCAAAAGTATTTAGTCTTTTTCTTTCCGACAAGTAAAAGATACTGTTGAAGGGTTGGAGAGCTCTTTTAGGTCTCTGTAGGAGTGCTTTTAGGAGGGGCAGGAGGTCAAGAAGGGCACAGATTGCTTTTCTGCTTCGAATGGGAAGACAGAGTGCTTCCAAGGTTTTAATGCAGCAAATCTACCTGAGAAGACCTTGATTGCGTGGTGGAGATTCAAATGCAGTAAGGCAGGATACCTCTGCCTTCCACTTTCCTCCTCTTGAGGAAAGAATTGGAGAGAATCAACAGCTGTGTCACTGTGAAAAACATCTCTTTTTGGGGGGGAAACTGTAATGGAAAAAGGAAGAAAGCACAGTTTCCAAATATACTTGCACTTGTATGGAGTGATTGCAAATCGCAGAATTAGAGAATATTAGAGGTTGGAAGGGACCTTCAGAGGTCATCCAGTCCAACCTCCCTGCCAAAAGTAAGATCACCCAGGGCAGGTCACACAGGAACACATACAGGTGGGTTTGGAAAGTCTGCAGAGAAGGAGACTCCACAACCTCTCTGGGCAGCCTGCTCCAGGGCTCCAGCACCCTAACTGTAAAGAAGTTTCTCCTCATGTTGAGCTGAAACCTTCTGTGTTCCAGTTTGTAGCTGTTGCTCCTTGACTCATTGCTGCTGACCACCACAAAGAGATTGGCCCCAGCCACTGGGCACCATACACTCAACATGAGTCTGAAGTGTGAGTGCAGCCCAGACAGCAACTGTGTGCTGGGCTGCAGCAAGAGCAATGTGGCCAACAGGGCAAGGGAGGGGATTGTGCCCCTTTACTCTGCTCTCCTCAGACCCCACCTGCAGTCCTGTGTGCACCTGTGGAGCCCCCAGCACAAGCATGACATGGAAGTGTTGGAGTGGGTTCAGAGGAGGCCAGGAAGATGCTGAGAGGGCTGCAGCAGCTCTGCTATGAGGACTGGGCTCTGCAACCTGGAGAAGAGAAANACAAGGGCTTGTAATGCCAGGAGGAGGAGGAATGGGTTTGAAGTGTCAGAGGGGAGATTGAAAGTGGATATTAGGAGGAAGTTCTTTCCAGTGAGGATGGTGAGACACTGGCACAGGTTGCCCAGGGAGGTTGTGGAGCACAGAATGTGATCAAGGAGTGTGATCAAAGATCACATTCTGTGCTTCTGTGCTCCACAACCTCAGTTGTGCTCCACAACCACAGAATGTGATCTTTGATCACACTCCTTGATCACATTCTGTGCTTCTGTGCTCCACAACCTCCCTGGAGGTGTTTGAGGCCAGGTTGGATGAGGCCTTGAGTGACCTGTTGTAGTGGGAGGTGTCCCTGCCTATGACAGGGGGTTGGAACTGGCTGAGCTTTGAGGTCCCTTCCAACCTAAACCATTCTATGATTCTATTTGCACACATTGATCAGATCCTCTCTCAGCCTTCTCTTCTCCACACTAAAGAGCCCCAAGGCTCTTAGTCACTCTTTGTAGGGGAGATGCTCAAGCCCCTCCAGTCATTCTCATGGCTCTCTGCTGGACTCCTTCCAGCAAGGAGGCTGAGGTGAATGTGGGACTGCTTACAGCTTTTAACATGCAAAGTAGCAACTTCAGGATACTGTCAACTTGATGTAGTCATTGTGAGGCAAAGAGAAGGCAAACAAAATCTTTTTAATAAGACACCCAAGTCACATCACCAATATGAGAAGGAGGTTCTGTTGTTGATGGGGCGTGTGTGTGGTTTCATTACAGTAAAGCAGTTACGTCACAAACTAATGAAAAAGAACCAGTTTTTGTGGAAAAAGTGCACTTTAAGGATTTGATTTTGTTTTGCTTTTAGGGCACTTTGGGTGGTTAGAAGCTGCTGACACCGCATGGCATGGCAGTGCTTGTTTTGACAGCTCCATGTGTCATCTCTGCAGCGAGACTTGCAGGCTGCAGTTTCGTTCCTCCGTGGCAGGCAGCAGTGTTCTCAAGGTGGTACTCGTGACAAATCAGGTGAGGAGAAACATGAATTTATCTGCAGTTGGCAGAGGTACAACAACCCAAGGATTAGCAGACAAAATGCGTGGAAAATCCCTCCCAGCACACACCTGCCCCCTTAGTTTATGCAAAACAGTAACCTGGTGTCATGCTGCTGAGTTGTGTGACTGTAAAGGTTTGAATTGGAAAGGACCTTAAAGGTCATTCAGGGGTCAGTGCTGGCACCAGTGCTGTTTAACATCTTTGTCAGTGATATGGACACAGGAATCAGTGCACCCTCAGCAAGACTGCAGATTACACTAAGCTGTGTGGCACAGTCAACTTGCTAAAGAGCAAGGATCCATCCAGAGGGACCTGGACAGGCTGCAGAGCTGTGCCCAGGCCAACCTCATGACATTCAACAAGGCCAAGTGTAAGGTCCTGCAGCTGGGTAGGCACAATGCCAAGCACAGCTCTAGGCTGGGTGGGGAATGGCTGAGAGCAACCCTGAGGAACAGGGCCTGGGGGTGTGGGGTGATGCAAAGCTCAAGATGAGGCTGCAGTGTGAGTACAGCCCAGACAGCAACTGTGTACTGGGCTGCAGCAAGAGCAGTGTGGGCAGCAGGGCAAGGGAGGGCATTGTGCCCCTTTGCTCTGCTCTCCTCAGACCT
>VWYK01091458.1:0-13235 GCA_013399775.1 Semnornis frantzii | reverse complement strand
TATTATACACCCACTGAAATGAAACATAAAGGATTCCCCTAGGATGCCAAAGGAGTCCTCTGGTGCCACAGCTCACCTGAGGAATTTCCCTTGCCATTCCAGGCAAGCTGAAAGACAGGAGGATGTATAAATGCTTGCTCTGCGCCAGACCTAAGGTCCATCTTACCCAGCATCCTATATCCAACACAGGGGGCAGACATGGAGGAGAAAAAAAAGAGGAGCCTTAGTGGGGACTGATGTTTGCTCAGTACACTCACCTTGCTTCCAGTGCAGAAATCATCAGAAGTGATCTATTTCGTTTTAATAACTGTTAGTGTTTTCCTCTTTTACTTGCCAGATTGTTTCACCCTGAAAGCAAAATCACTGAAGCGAAGTCTGAGGCTGAAGCAAAGTCTGAGGTATGTATTCTACAGACCTCAGAACTTTCCCAGTTTACATATGCACACCCTAAACTCTGAAGGCAAACCCATTCTGCCAGGCTGAAGGTGCATGCATTCCTTCTTCGTGAGAGGGTTCTGTAGCATTATGTAAGCAGTTGAATCCGCTCAGAATTCTTCACCACCGGTGCCACAGAGAGAGGTCTAAAATTCTCTGCCAGGGTGGTTGGACTGGATGATCCCTGGAGGTCCCTTCCAATCCCTGTGATCCTGTGATCAGCTGTAAATATACTAAAGATACAAATGTAAAGCTGTCTTTATGCCAGTCATACACATCTTAGTTAATGGAAAAGTCATTGAACTAGAAGGGAATGGAATAGTTCTGTTAGAAGCAATCCACAACCATCAACTAGTCCAGCTGAGTTAGTAACAGAACTTAAGCAATTTCCAAAAGCCTCAGACTAAACCCAAAGGGGTAACAACATCAAGAGTTAACTGCTGAAAGAAATGAAAACTAACTTGAGATTCTTCCCTTGTACTGAAGCATGCAACCTTCTTTCCCTAGAAAACATGTGGGCTTCAGGACCCATTTGCACTTTGAACATTGTTTGTTTCACTTTATTGAAGATTTATTGCAAACAGAAATGTTTGATAACTAAGAGCTCTTTTCATGATGTATGTCAGCTTTGGATGCCTGGCATCAAAATAAGTAATTCTTTAAAAACACTGCTAAGATCTTCTCAGCCTGTTGTAAGACTGTCCCCTGTAGGGCATGGCAGCACTCGGGAGTATGTGGCAGCTCTACTGGTCAGAAAATTAACCAAATAAATAAATTAAAATAACATTTTCAGTGCATATTAAAGTGAATCAGCCTGGAATTCAGAGAGAGAAATAGGAGCAGATCACACAAAAGGCATGGGCCTTGTGTGCCATCTTAAGTGAGCTCTTGCTGAAGGTGACTTTGGCACATCAGGTACCAAATACCTGTGTGCTTATGAACTTCCAGATACTCAGCATCTGGAGATATATTTATCTTGTTAAATAAAACATGCACCTGGCCCCTTAATTACCAGACATAATTGACAACTTCACCATCTCAGAGCACTTTTTTTTCTGCCCATGCCTCACTGCTGAAGGTAATTAGACAATAATTAATGGTGCTTTAAGTGCATGGTATCTTAGGAAAGGACCACAGTACCCGACATAACCTCCCACAGGCCTCAGAAACTATTGAAGTAGTTGGGAAAGCTGCCAAGATTTCAGGACAAATCTTTCTCTGGGTCTGAAACACAAGTGACATATTGCAGACTAAGTGCAAGTTAGGAAAAATCAGTGAAGTTTAAGCTAGCCCTCTGAATTTGCTATTCAGGCAAAAAAAGGGTGATTCAGGAGAAAAGGGTAATAGCACTTATGGAGCAGAGGAGAAACTTCAGATGAGGCCAAGTGAAAAAGCTGGTAGTGTCTGTAGGATTGGACAAGCACAGCTGAGCAGGCAGCAGTGTATGAGACAAGGGTGACATGTGCCAACTGGTCAAGGTGAAGCCTGGGTCTCTTCTTTGATGGAGCCATGTCATGGACACAGTCTGGGGCTAAGAGACAGGGTAACATGCTGCCTTCCTGTTGGCATGCAGGAATCTCGCCCAAAAACTTTGTGTTTTCTTATGCTGAAAAGCAAAATGGAGAAAAGTATTGTACTCCATTTCCATTACCTTCTACCCAACCCTATATATACATATATATATATATATATACAGAGAGACAGAGAGAGAAAGATGCTTCATTAATTTAATACCAAGCAAGATTTCTGGTCCCTTACTAGGTGATCACTTCATTGCCAGCTTCCTTTTCAGTGCCTTTCTAAAACCAACCAACAGAGCAAAACATGTAACAGGGATTTTAGCTATGAGCCTGATTATTCCAGTTAGATAAGGTAAGGGGGCAGGTGGTGTTCATTTCTCAGGTGCCTCTTCTCCATTGAGAGACTGCTGAAGGACAGACTCTATCATCTCCATGAAGCAGTCTCTTTGCTGGATGAAATGATCTTNGGCTCTTCCCCCAGGCAACCAGCAACAGAACAAGGGGACACAGTCTCAAGTTGTGTCAGGGGAGGTCTAGGCTGGATGTTAGGAGGAAGTTGTTGCCAGAGAGAGTGATTGGCATTGGAATGGGCTGCCCAGGGAGGTGGTGGAGTCGCTGTCCCTGGAGGTGTTGAAGCAAAGCCTGGCTGGGGCACTTAGTGCCATGGTCTGGTTGATTGGCTAGGGTTGGGTGCCAGGTTGGACTGGGTGAGCTTTGAGGTCTCTTCCAACCTGGTTAATTCTATGGTTCTATGATTTTTGCTATTCCTTTTCTGTCTGTGAATGGACAGCATGGAGCAGCATCATTAGGACTGAATCACACAGCTCTCAGATAGCAAACCCAGAGGAATACTGTTCAGATGACAGAAATTACTGCACATTACCACTTACACAGATCAGTGCAAACATTGTCTCATGACTCAAGGGAGTCTGTTGGAGTCCTTTTCTCACTTGTGTTAGTATAAATCTAGAGGAGAGCCTCTAGAGGAAAGTCAATACATCCTATCTGAATAGGGAAAACCTCTGCTCAGGGTTACTACCTCAGTAATTTCTGATCCTTTATAGCTCTTGAACTTCTGGGTAACCTACCAAAACTCTGCACCTTTAGTAGTTCTAGCATTAAAACAACACTAACTACATCAAAAGCAAAGCAGCAGCAAACTGGAAATCCATGAATTAATCCTTTCTGACAGTCACAAGCAATTGTAACATGGCTAATACAAGAAAAAAAAAAAAACTATTTCCATTGCTCTTTTGTTAAGATGCTTCACTCCTGTCAAAACTACTGGCAAGTAAAAATCTCCATTTGCAGCCACTTGAAATATTGGATAGGCAGGAGTGAGCAAGCATATGACTTTAAATCTGTTTGTGAATTTGAATTTTCACCAAACATCTCCTTTTGTTGTTCTGATTCTGGGAGAAAGCCAACTGAGGCCAGAGGACCAAAAGATCTATTGTGCATCTTTAATGACTGCCAGGACACTCTCCTAAGTTATTCTGGGACTTGATGATCTATCATGTTGTAGCCACTCAACATTTGAATCAAATCCAAGTGACTTACCTAGAACTACTCAGGTTATTTCCAACCCCACTTAGAGCCAAAGGCGTGGGGGAAAGTCACTTTTCTCTTTCTGATTGGGTGTTTTGCTATTACATGGGAAAGAGGTAGCTGAGGAGCTCCTGTAGTGCCCAGTCCTAGGAGCAGGCCATAGCCAGGAAAATGCCAGAGCAGCTCCAGTCCTACAGGAGCCAGGCTGAGCATCCTGCTGGAAAATGAGCTCTTTCTCCCGTGGTGAAAGAACAACTTCCTTTCATAGAATCAGAGAATCCTTCAGTTCTGAGCAGGTTTTGATCTAGCCCATTCCTTCTTGGTGAATCTGGAAGAGACTTGGCTACAGACGGTTTAGCGGTTGGTTTTCTAAAACAACAGCACTTGGGCACAGAAATCCTAAGAGTTTCTTAGAAGCCTCTGAGGGGAAGGCAACCCAAAATGCCGCAGCGCAGCCTGCTGGGCTCCACCTCTGAACCAGCAGCCCGGGGAGCGAGTCCCGCAGAGGGCACTGTTACCTCAGCCATCCCCGGGCGGCAAGGGCTGCGGCCTGCTCCCGCACCGCGACGCAAAGGCGTTCGAACAAGATTCTGCTTATTATTTTAGCTGCTGCTGCACTAAAGCCGCCGCTCATCTCCCAAAGCAAACTGTGCTTTGCATTCCTCTCTGCAGCATCCTCCTCCTACCACTTTCGCCCAACGATGTTTTCTTTCTCCCCGAAGAAAGCTTTCCTCGCTGAGAACATTTGTTTGCAGTTTGAGGGTGCTGCCTACATGCCAGGACCCACATCTTCTTGAAGCCTCTCCTAATACCTCTGAGTCACAGACTGGGGCTTAACTCTGCCCAGCCTGCTCTCAGATAATGTAGCTGAGAGGCTAACGGCGAGGAAACTGCGTGGTGTAGAACATTGAAACACTTAACCAGAGAGCCTCCACAAAACAAAACAAAAACAACAAAAACCCCCACCAAAACAAACAAAAAACCCTCAAAAAACAAACAAACAAAACCAACAAAATAAAAACAAACAAACCCAACAAAATAAAAACAAACAAAACCCAACAAAATAAAAATGAACAAAACCCAACAAAAAAAAAACAGGAAAAAACCAAACAAAACAACAACAACAAAACCCCAAACACAAAACCAAAAAACAGAGAATGAAGCTGAAGATGAGGAAGAGGAGAACCTGGAATTTCAGGTTCAGTTTTCCAGTTTTGTTTTAGAATGGAGGTTCAGGTCAGTTCATATTTTACCAGAGAGTTTTCACTCACCATATATAATGAGGAGAAAACGTCAATGCGACCTCTAGCAGGTGTAAGTAACCCAAAGAGGCACATCACAGCCATAGAAATCAGTCAGCTCTTTTCACTGCTTCTATCCAACTTCTACTCCCTTCCACAAAGCAAGCACAGGGGTTCATGGAGTTGTAGGAAACCTTTCAAGTATGTTGTTTAGTTGCTCACAGAACATAAATAATAGTAGAAAACAAAAAAAAAAAAAAAATCACCCTTCATTCAAATTCATACAGGATGAAGGAAAACTCAGGTTGTACAGGGTGACACACACTGCAGTGTCACCACCATGCAGGGTTTGATGTGATGTTGATAAGGCAGTACAGAATCACAGAATTGTCAGGGTTGGAAGGGACCTCAAAGATCATCCAGTTCCAAACCCCCTGCCAAGGGCAGGGATACCTCCCATTAGATCAGGTTACTCAAAGCCACATCCAGCCTGGTCTTAAAGATCACCGGGAATGAGGCTTCCACCACCTCCTTGGGTAACCTGTGTCAGTGTCTCACCACACTCATGCTGAAGAACTTCTTCCAAATAGCTAATATAAATCTGCCTACTTCTAGTTTTGTTCCATCCCCCCTAGTCTTGTCACTACCTGACATCCAAAAAATTCCCTCCGCAGCTTTCCCGTAGCCCCCTTCAGATACTGGGAGGCCACAATGAGTTCTACTCAGAGCCTTCTCCTCTCCAGACTGAACAACCTCAGCTCTCTCAGTCTGCCTTCATAGGAGAGGAGCTCCAGCCCTCTGATCATCCCCATGGCCCTTCTCTGGACATGCTCCAACACATCTGTATCTTTCCTGTAATAGTGGCTCCAGAACTGGACACAGCACTCCAGGTGAGGTCTCACCAGAGTGGAGTTGAGGGGCAGAATCACCTCCCTCAACCTGCTGACCACACTTCTTTTGATGCAGCCCAGGATACAATTGTCTGCCTGGGCTGCAAGTGCACACTGCTGGCTCATGTTGAGCTTCTTGTCCACCACTCCTCCCAAGTCCAAGAAATAATTCCCACTGCTGTTGTAATTCCCATGTTCTACAATGTTGTAGCTAAGCTAGTTATACTCTTACTCTCCATATGGCTTGATTTTTGTGTAAGTTACAGAAGGACAATAAAAGATGTCCATTATCCACACACAGATCCACACATCCACATACCATTTAACTCAGACATACAGGAGAAAAGGTCTCACTCATTTCACAGGGAAATACTTGAGCTGGACAAGAACAATAAGTGACAAAAGTTATATTATTAGGATAATTTTACAGTTACTTTTTATTTAAAAAACAAACAAAAAAAAAAGTACTTTTGTAAACCTGACATTTCCAAAACAGTGCAAGTGAATTAGAATACAGGTGAACACAAGCTTCTAAATACAGGTGACATCAATAAGAGTGAGCACATTCTTCCAACCACGAGTCCACAAAAAGAAACATACAATTATACAATACATAGGGAGTGACTGTCTAAGAACAAGGTGTGACAGCAGTGTGGGACCCCCTATGACCTATGCAAACCATGCTCCAACAGCAGTTACAGTCTCCATGCCACTTTAATCACTGCACACTGAATGAACCAAATCCTACTTGTGTTTATACCCAAGAAACCTTAGCAGGTGGATGGACTTGGACAAAGGCAGAACTTCATGGCTCCCTCAATCCTCCAGTGAAAGCAATACCATATATTCCCACACCACACCAATACTACACTTGTGCAAGGTTCCAGAACCTGCCCACAGGCAGAAGACTTCCATGAAAGTCAGTACTAAATATTGCCACACACAACCTTTGTGCAACTGTTGCTTTCAGCAAGCCCAGTTACCTGCACTTGTACCATCCGTGTCTCAAAGCAGAGAGGGTTCTCTACACTGATTGGCATTGTGAAAGCCTTTGTCTCCTTGAGACAAAAGGACTGACAGGCTTGGAGGTCACATCCAGCACAATTTGTGTCTCAGATAATCCAAGTGACTTGTGAGGTGGATTCAATTCAGAGGCTGCTCTGGTATTCTCTTAAGGTGACTTCAGAGGCTGCTCTGATATTCTCTTAAGGTGGCTTCAGAGGCTGCTCTGGTATTTTCTACAGCTTGCTGACTTCTCACTCTGGCAGGGGGGGTTGGACTAAATAATCTTTTGAGACCCCTTCCAACCCCTAACCTTCTGTGAGTCTTCAAATAAGCCAGTGAAATGCATACACCTTTGGGTTGCAATGTAGAGGCAAACCAAAATGTTTTGGGCCATGAAGGAAAGTGATGAAGTATAAGCTGTCCAATGAAGAGGCTAATAGAGAGAGTGACATAAAAATCCTCCATGGGCAAAAGAGTAAAGAACATCCAGGTCATCATTTATATGCTCCATAAAAATCCCACCTGAACAAGCTCAAATTAAATGCTCTCTTACAACAGAAACCTGAGAGATCTAAAATGTAAGGGAATTGCAGATTTTGCTGATTTGGGGTAGATTTTCTTCTGTAGTGATGCCCATTGCACAGCATCCCCCAGGTGAGGTGATAAAGGAAGGAGCCCACAGAAACTTGTAGCAGTTTTGTGGGAGCTTTTGGCTTATTTTGAGTCTAGGAGTGCTGAAGAGCAAGAGAGGGGATTTGGGACAACACAGATAAGACACTGGAACAGGTTGCCCTGGGAGGTTGTGAATGCCTAGTCAAGGCCAGGTTGAATGAGGCCTTTGAGACACCTGGGCTCTCAAGGTGGAATGTGTCCCTGCTCATGGCAGGAGGTAGGAACTAACTGATCTTTAATGTCACTTCCAATCTAAAGCATTCTATAAATCTACTCTTCTTCATGGTCACTGAGTAGATTAAAAACTAGGTAGGTTCAGAAAAAATGACCACCAAGTAGCAGAGCATACCAGTGACAGCCTCACAAGACACCAGCCCTGCTCTTGCTTGTGGTGAGCTGGTGGAAGGCCTCTTCTAAGAGCAGACTCTTGGTTATCAAATGAAATAGTCACAAAATGTGCTGTGAAGGGTGGCAAATGCCTTCAGCTCCTGGGAAGTGAAACTCAGCTCTGTGCTGTGGTGGCCCGCTCTGAAATGCCTGCTGAACTGAGCTTGCAACAGCATAGGCTCTGCATCAATTTCTCCTTAATTTCCACACCCCACCCCACCCCTGCCCCCTTCTCAATCACATTTTTCTAAGATTGTTTTCTTCCTACCCTCAAAGCAACTTCAAGAGTAGTACACATCAGAATACACTCTGCACATTGCAAGCTTCAGGGCTTAAAGGAAAGATCTCAGGTGCCAGGTGATGCAGGTTATTGTCCTGCCTATAAGTTTCCACACATACAGATTAGAGCCAGTGCAAAGCAAGGACACCGAACCAAAAAAACCCCAAAAACCCCAAACAAACAAAAAACAATTAAATAATAAAGACAATCAATGCTAATTCAGTAAATCTTTCAATGAAGCTGTCCAAGACTCCATCCTGGGCAAAGTGGAGGAGTAACAAGAGAGAAGTGGTGCAATGGGTACCCACAGTTGTGCTGCACAAGCAATGCAGCACAAAGCAGCTAACAGGCAGCTGACAAATGAGACCTTCCAGAGCCCTAGAAGCAGTTTCCAAAGTAGCTGTGTCTCTAAATTTGCATACAATTACATTTATTATGATTGCTTAGTTAAAAAGACCCAACCCCAAACCAAACACCAGATCCACTGCACAGCTATTTCCTATACATTCCCCAAGTATATTACATCTTGGTAAGATTTTGGGGTTAGAAACAGATTGCAACCAACTGATATTAGTAAGGGTTGGTTGGTTGTTTTTTGTTTGGTTGGTTGCTTTACAAGGAGTAGAAAGGTGCATCTGCAGGATTTTAGTACTAAGTACTGGTGTGTTTCACTGTCAAGTTTGGTTATCCTAACTGTAACCAAGCAAGAGCCACAATGGAATAGGAGGAGAAAAAAAAAATCATTTAAAAATAAAAAATGAAGAGTACACAAAGAAACCCAAAAGCATCTGTGACAACAAAGCTGCTGGACACCTAGCAGGGATGATACTAAGGATTTATGGATTGCTTCAAGAACATCTCACTGGATTTCAAGAACATCTCACTGGATTTCAAGAACATCTCACTGGATTTCAAGAACATCTCACTGGATTTCAAGAACATCTCACTGGATTTCAAGAACATCTCACTGGATTTCAAGAACATCTCACTGGATTTCAAGAACATCTCACTGGATTTCAAGAACATCTCACTGGAGTGATGACTTGTGATCAACAGCAGGCAATCCAAGTCAAAGATCAAAAAAGTCCAGTGTGGCCTCAGTCAAATGGGATTTACTTTTTGGTTCTTTTTTTACTTTAGCCTAGTGAGAAAACAATTTGGCCTTCAAGCAACACTCCCCTAAAAAACTCAAACAACCAAAAAAAAAAACCAACAACCAAAAACCAACAAACAACGAAACAAAAAACCCAAACCAACAACCAAACAAAAAAAAAAAAACCCGCAAACNGCCAAAAGACCCCAAACCAACCAATCAATCAAATAAAAAACCAGACCAAAAACCTCAACAAAACCAAAAAGAAAAACCAACCCAAAGCCAAAAAGACCCCAAACCAAAACAAAAAACACCAAAAATAGCCAACAAAACTTAACAACCATAAAAAAAAATCAACAACACAAAAAAACCCAAACCCCAACCCTGAAACATGCAACTGACAAAAAACCCAAAATCAAAACCACACACACACAAAAAATCCACAACTAAACTAACCAAAAACTGTCCAACACAATAAAAAAAAAAAACTAAAATGGATGTTTTAGATTTTAATTTTTTTTTCTTTTCATATGCTTTCAAAAAATAACTAATTGTGATTTTTAAAATACTACAATGAAGCATTTTTGGTAATTTGAATGTAAATTTTTTTGTGTAAAAATATTCAACTTTTCCAAGGGAATTTCCATACTCCTTTAGAAAGGAACTCTTCAGATTCAGCTACATTCACAAAGAATTTCATTGTCCCCTGAATTATTTTTGTTTCAGCAAATTTACTTTTAAATAATTCGGGGGAGGAGAGGCTCAGGTTTAGAGAGGGCAGATACTGAAAACTCTTACAGCTAAATAAATTGAATTCTTTTTTTCCCAGCAAGTATTTTAAGCAATCTGTTTTTCATAACTGTGAATCTGGTATAGGTGATCCTGCTCTGGACTGGATCATCTTTCAAGGTCCCTTCCAGCCCCTGACATTCTGTGATTCTGCGAATCAGCCTCAGGCTCTTCTGTCTCCCAAGCAGATATTTTTCAGCCACAGAGAGATGAAGTTTAAACACTATCAAACTGACTGATGTCTGAATAGTACACTGTGAGGCACTGAACAGCCTCTAGTACCACAATGCAGTCAGAGCCATCAGCCTTTTAGTTTTGCGCTCTAAAATCTGCGGTTTGCTACAGAATCACAGGGTGTTAGAGGTTGGAAGGGAACTCCAGAGATCATCAAGGCCAAACTCCCTGCCAAGGCAGGATCCCCTTGGGTAGTTTGCACAGGAATGTATCAAGGCACGGTTTGAAAGTCTCCAGAGAAGGAGACTCCACAACCTCTCTGGGCAGCCTGTTCCAGGGCTCTGTCATCCTCGCTGTAAAGAAGTTTCTCCTCAAGTTGAGCTGAAACCTTCGATGTTCCAGCTTGTAGCTGTTGCTCCTGGGCTTATTGCTGCTGACCACCAGAGACTGGTCCCACCCACCCCTCAGATATTTGTATACATTGATCAGATCCCCTCTCAGCCTTTTCTTCTCCAGGCTAAACAGCCCCAGGGCTCTCAGTCCTTCTGCCTGTGGTTGCAACAGGATTTTGCTCAGCAGTTTTTTGCTTCAGATTCTGGCATAAGTGATCACCTGTTACAGGAAATCTGTCAGCTCACCAAGGACTGTTTCAAGAAAGAGAGCTGAACAGGCTAATAGCTTTTCTTGTCAAAGGTGGAGTCAATACACTTCATTCACTTAAAAGCCATCTTCTGCTTAATGGGTGCAGAGAGTTAAGCTAATAAATATCGATCAGTACTGTAGTAATAGCAGGCGCTTGATGTCAGCGTGGGGAAAGAAAAGCAAACAGGAATATGGACCTGGTTAATCTTGGAAATTTTTGAGCTACAATGCATTTGGCAAGGAAGAGGAAGGATAATCCCTGCTCTCATGATTTCTTTCATGTTTTCTGAGTTCAAGTTTCCAAACTTCAAGCAGTTCTTTTACCTTTCCCTTATGGAAAAAGACATCCTGAAACCATCCCTTCCTGTTTGCCCTTCACCTCCTACCACAGGGCTTGACCCTTCTTTCCCTTACATAGATTTTACACCAACATGACATTTACTTCTTATTTACACAAGGTGCAAAGTACAAGTAGAGTCAAAACCCAAGCATTACAGAGTTCCACCATTTTCTATTCAGAAATCCAAGGGCTTTTTAAAGGAGGAATGCTTGAATTAATGACAATTGAAGTTGTAAGTCAGCAAATGATTTGCTAAGGAATTACTGGCAAACCAAGTGGCAATCTGAGACCCAGCCATGTCTGCACCTTGACTGAAATTCCTTCTTAATGCTTGAGGAAGGATGACATTCACTACTTGGAACACCCAGACAGAGAATTTCAAGATTCAGAGATCTGGGCATTTTTAACCCTTGCTTCTACTTACCTGTCTTAAAATTGCCATATAAACAAACTCCTGACTCGTGTTTGAAACTCACAAGGCAGGCATAATGCTCATAGTTGGCAGCAATTTATCACTTGCTTTGATAGCAACAGCTCACAATCATTAACAGTAGTTTAAACCTGTCCTTAACATTCACATGGCTCTAGTTTCTTTCTTTTTTTTTTTTTTTTTCTTTCTTTTTTTCATTCCAACAGATTTGTCAGTGCCATAGTGGTTGGCCCAATTACATCCTTCTGGTATACCAATTGCACAGTCCTAGACCATGATCAAAGCACTACAGACCACGCAAGAAAACTTCCCAAAGAAAAATATTCTGTGCTGCTCTCCTCTGTGAGACAAAGCAAACTCCAAATCATACTACATGTCTCGGAGGAAGAGTTTTCATCCTCTTCCATTCAGGCCAGTAAAGGACAGACTCAGATACAGAACATCACATCTGTGTAATGTTCTTTAATGCTCTTCAGTTTTTTAATGTTCTTTAGGTTCTTTAGTTTACAAACCAAACACCAAATTCAACTCAAAGAAAGAGAGAGTGAAAAGACTTTGGCTTACTGCCATTAAATGGTCTATACACAACATTACCAAGCCTTGTGAATGAAGCATATGAGGATTTCAGCTGCTTTTCTCTGCAAATCTCTCTTCCCTCTCTTGCATCGAAAAGCACGATAGGATTTGTATATACATAGATGTATTTCCAAGGATTTAGGCAGATAATCAGTGCTTGAGTGAACTATATAGCTATTCAATAGAAACTATAAAACATTGATACAAATATAAAGACATAATCAATATAAAAAGCTTATATTTATAAAAAATATTTTTAGGTAACAGTCTTCCCCTGAGGGTATACCACATAGTTGGATTTATAAATATTGCTCTGCACTGCAGCTTGGTTACCAAAGTTCAAAGTTCAGCTCTTAAATGAAGTGTAAATGGCTCCAGTCACCTGGCACGGCCGCAGTGGTTGCCTCAGGATACGTTCCCTAGCTTGTTGGAGGGACACAGACACAGCATCGACGGGGTCTCCGAAAAATCTGGAGAAGATTCCTTCTTCCACATATGGAAGATACGAGAGCAGGACCTACAGGCTAGCAAGCGGGTGCCACATGACTGGGCTGTAGTTTCCCCAGGCAGTTCACTGATTTTTCTGGACCCAGTCCCAACTGTCTTCGTTCTCCTTTCTGCTCTTCTCGGCCTCGATTATTTCTTTGTACCTCCGGCGGAAGAAGCCCATCTGTAAATCAAGGCGAGATGACAGTGGTCAGTGACACTACTGTAAAGCTGAAACTTACTTTGTCAGAAAACAGTGTGCAGGGAAAAAAAATACGTAGGTGTTAATCTCTGATCTCCCCTAGTGCAAGTCTGGAATCACAGAATCACAGGGCTGTGGTAGTTGGAAGGGACCTCCAGAGATCATTGAGTCCAACCTCCCTGCCAAGGCAGGATCCCCTAGGGTAGTTTGTGCAGGAAGGCATCCAGGTAGGGTTTGAAAGCCTCCAGAGAAGGAGACACCACAATCTCTCTGGGCAGCCTGTTCCAGGGAGCTGTCACCCTTACTGTAAAGAAGTTTCTCCTCATGTTGAGCTGAAACCTTCTATGTTCTAGCTTGTATCTGTTGCTCCTTGTCTGATTGCTGCTGACCACCGAATCAGAGCTCTTTGTTTACATCAATACAACTGAAATCCAACCAGGCCTCAAATCTTCATTAATATTCTGCTCCTTACAGAGGAACTACACTGAGGGCAGAGCTCCCCTTCAGGAAATGTGGCTTTTTTAG
>VWYK01091456.1:2523-27896 GCA_013399775.1 Semnornis frantzii | reverse complement strand
CCCTGACATTCTGTGATTCACCTTTTGCATACAAGAAGTCAAGGTAGTATTTCCCCAGGTCTGGAACACTTAAGATGCAGCTGGACAGAGTGCTAGGCCATCTTGTCTAGACTGTGCTTTTGCTGAGAAGGTTTGGACCCAGTGATCCTTGAAGTTCCCTTCCAAACTTACATTCTATGATTCTTGAACCTATTTTCATGCCACACTGCACTGACTCTTCAATGTTTTGCTCTGTAATGCCAGACTAGAAAATCTTACCAAGACTGCCCAGTCTAATGAACTCCTGCTGGGCATCTGAGTGCCCAGCACGAAGGGCTCAGAAGCAGTAAGATGAGGAGCTTGGCAGCAAGTTAACTGGTTGGGAAGAAAATAATGGAGGAACCAGCTGGTCAGTTTTTGTGGACCTGAAAATGCTGTGACTGAGATGGGAGGAGATAACCTTTCCTAGAGCAGGAACCACAAAATGCATCTCCAGGTAAAGGCAAGTCTGTCAACGTGCTGGGCACTTGAGGGCTGAAACTGGGTGGTTTGTGGAGAAATTTGGCTCTGTAATGTGTCCTGAGAACATTATGCAGTTCATGTCACCATGTCTTTATCCTTTTCTGGACATGATCACTAACCCTGGTGTCCTTTTCATTTCATGACAACTCTCCTTTTACTTAAGACAGTGTGCTAGGAAGTATTATTTTATCATCATATTCAGAGTGCTGTATAAAAACAAATAGTTTTACCTTTGTAAGATGTGGTTATGAAGAGACTTCTTTTTAACAGGCATCTATCTACATAGCTGGTGTATCATGTTAACTTGTAAGTGAGGCTGTTAGAAAATGCTGACTGCAGTTCCCAATCCAAGTCTAACAGTATGTCTAATGGTTGCCTATAGTTACATTGCACTACCTCAAGGCAAAAAATGTCTTCTTGCTTACCAGGAAGAACATCCGTTGCTGTAAACCTTTTCCAGACAGCTTACTAAGACTGCCCAGTCTAATGAACTCCTGTGGGAAACAAGTACAAAACAAATATGTATCTTCTGCAGAAATGATGATGATTTTTTATTATGCAAATATGGCTGCTTGGTCATAGGACTGATTTGATTATCGGTCCCCAAGACATTTTCTTCCTGGCATATGTTAAATATCTTACTTACAGGAAGATTTCTTTCCATTCACAACTGTCTTTATGATAAAACTCCTTCATAGTCTTTCATTCATTTTTAGAAAATCCAGCTAAGCCCCAATATTTATTCCTTCAGACAGTTCCTTCTCTCATCAGTTCTGAATGAGGATTTTTCATAGACACAAATGATGTAAAAATTCATAATTTGGCCTGTGAGTCACTGGTGACTTCTCTTGCGCATATAGCATATACAGCTCTTCACTGAGATGTAAAAGCAGCTACACAAATCAACATCACCTTCTGCAGCACAAAAAGAGGGAAGTTTGTCTCGCACCATGAGTTATCCTGTAACTGCACATTATCCATGTTATATAATACGGTACAGTAACTCAGATCAAATTGTTTAGGGATAGAATGATAGGAAAAGTAGCACATCTGAAATCCCATCTGGAGTACTGTGTGCAGTTCTGGAGCCCCCAGCACAGGAAGGACATGGAGCGAGTCCAGAGGAGGCCACAAAGATGCTCAGAGGGCTGCAGCAGCTCTGCAGGCTGAGAGAGTTGGGGCTCTGCAGCCTGGAGAAGAGAAGAGAAGGTTTCCAGGAGACCTTCTAGTAGCCTTCCAGTATCTGAAGGGGGCCTACAGGAAGGCTGGGAAGGGACTATTTACAAGGTCTTGCAATGACAGAACAAGGAGCAATGGGTTTAAACTGGCAGAGGAGAGATTTAGACTGGATGTTAGGAGGAAGTTGTTTGCAGTGAGGGTGGTGAGACACTGGCACAGGTTGCCCAGGGAGGTTGTGGCTTCTCCCTCCCTGAAGGTGTTCGAAGCCAGGCTGGATGAGGCCTTGAGTGAGCTGTACTAGTGGGAGGTGTCCCTGCCTATGGCAGGGGGTTGGAACTAGCTGATCTTTGAGGTCCCTTCCAACCTTACCATTCTATGATTCTATGAAACCTGCAAAATGCTGGATTTTCTGGGCTTGCTGTGAACTATACTGTAACTCATCATTCCACTTAGCTGAAACACATAAACATGATTTTTCAGTAACTTCCTCCAGCTTCTCTGAAGAGGCTGAAATTTATTTCTGACAGTCTTTCTAAGGTCATTCTACTGATAATTGTGCACGTAAAAGACACATCAGCATCAGAATCACCTGCATCTTAGGAATAAGCTGGCTAAGTTTAATCTGTTCAGAGAGGTACTCTGGTTGCCTTAGGGTTGCAGTGATGTGTCCAGTCCCCTCTAATTACATTGCACAAGGGCTGAGAGAAGGAAAAAGTGGCTAGAGGTAGTTATCCCTATATCGCAGTAGGCTTATGTTACCAGAGAGGCCATTGGAAGCTGTTGTTGGCTACCAAAGAATATTAATCATAATTCCTGTTTATACAGTACTACCCCAATAGTCACTAGGAGGTTTAGCACTGCTGTGACAACCTCTCTGTGAACACACAAGTCAAGAACTGCAGGTTACCAAAACGTGCAAGCACAACTGACCATGAGATATTTTCATATCCAGTATAGGAAGCAGCTTGGTGGCAAGCAGAGACTCTAGTCTGGGATGACACAAAGAAGTTGGTTACCTACAGCCTCCTTTAGGACAACTGAATCAGTGACCTAACATCAGACTTCTCTTCTAAGATGTGCAGTTCAGCCATGGGTGGCAGTGGTATTTGCCTCCCAGCCCAGCCTGTGCTAGGGCAGGGGCTTCAGGCAGAGCCAGAAGAGCAGCCAAAGGGCTAGAAGCAACATCTTGGGCATGTGACAGAGCATGGTGTCCAACACATTGCACCTTGGCAGGCAAATAATCTCTGGCCCCTGTCTGCCTTTTTCTTGAACTTCTAGGATAGGAAGACTGCTCTGTCTTTAAATTGACTAAGGGTAGCAGAAACACCTGATCATAGCATTTAATTCAGTGTGATAGAGATATGCACAGGCTGTGAAATGTCCTGAGGGGCTTGCCAAGGAAGCAAATGGTCTATGGATCAGTGGGAGAAGACATGAGCTGTGGCACCTGCTTGGGAGACAGGGAAGAGGTAAAGTCAAGGAGCAAGGAACAGCCACAAATCTGTAAACACCTCTGCTCAGCAGTGCCCTTCCAATGGCACATCAGCTGCAAGTCCCTTCTAAAGGTTTGAGTCTTTAAATGAACTAGACCCTAGAGAGCTCAGCGAGCTGCCTGTCTGTGCCTAGAGACATCATCCTGTGGCACTAGATATGGACAGGGCATGGCAAGCAGACCTCAGGATGTGGCTTTCACTGAGTGGTAGCCTAGGAGGAGTGCATCAGGGCTGGTTGGCCAGGCTGCAGAGCGAGCTCAAGCTCTGCTATATCTGCTGCTCAGTGCCAAACATCTTTGTTTTTTTCCAAGCTGTTTCCAAGAAATGCATAAGGAGTGAGAAGAGTCTAGTGATGCATTTTCCTCAGTGTTTGTTGCTGGAAGTACTGTTGCTGTGTATTGCAAACAACAGTCAGGGGCGTGGAGAGGAAATTATTTCAACGACAGACAACACTCAAGCATGCATGCACCGATACACATGCACCTAGAAAAGTAAGAGAGGCTACAAATGCTACACCAAGGCTCCTTTATTCTGAAGTAAGCCTCCATTTTTAAAGCAGCATGGCAGGGAAGGAAGAGATGTTGGTATTTTTATAACACAATTAAGAGTGTTTACTTAAGGCAACACCGCCTCCAAAATGATGAACATTACACATAAGCTAAAGAAACTGCTTGGCCCCAGGGCCATGAGTTTCAAAGCCAGGTGCTGTGAAAGGCCTTATGGTCCTCCAGCACAAATGACTTACTTTCCTTTAATCTGCCATGCTCCAGCATCAAGAGGTGCAAAAAAAAACCCCAACCAAAACACGGGTAGAAGAAATGAGGAAATGTGCAACTGCTCAAGCTCTGAGTGCTGTGATAAATACTCTATTTCTACACCTCTGTTTTAACAGATGTTTGGAATTGCCTACACACATCCAAATCTTTACATAAAACCAGTTAGAAGCTAATGAAGGTGACAGCCTCTTGCCACATCAAAGGCTGCTGTTTTCTATGGCATTATCAGTTATACATTTGATAGGTTTTGGTGAGAGGAAAAGGTTCATATGAGGAAAAGTGACTTCACAGTTGCTCCTAAGAAACAGGTTTCCAAAACACATCTAATACTCTGAAATTAGTTTTCCAAGGGCAGGGATGGCATCCAGAGGGACCTGGACAGGCTGGAGAGGTGTGCCCAAGCCAACCTCATGACATTCAACAAAGCCAAGTGTAAGGTCCTGCACCTGGGTAGGCACAATCCCAAGNCACAGGAAGGACATGGAACTGTTGGAGCGGCTCCAGAGGAGGCCACAAAGATGCTCAGAGGGCTGGAGAGCTCTGCTCTGAGGACAGGCTGAGAGAGTTGGGGCTCTGTAGCCTGGAGAAGAGAAGGCTTTGAGGAGACCTTAGAGTAGCCTTCCAGTATCTGAAGGGGGCCTGCAGGAAGGCTGGGGAGGGACTATTGACAAGGTCTTGTAATGACAGGACAAGGGACAATGGGTTTAAAGTGGCAGAGGGGAGATTTAGACTGGATGTTAGGAGGAAGTTGTTTGCAGTGAGGGTGGTGAGACACTGGCACAGGTTGCCCAGGGAGGTTGTGGCTGTTCCCTCCCTGGAGGTGTTGAAGGCCAGGTTGGATGATGCCCTGAGTGAGCTGTACTAGTGGGAGGTGTCCCTGCCTATGGCAGGGGGTTGGAACTAGATGATCCTTGAAGTCCCCTCTAACCTTAGCATTCTATGATTCTAAATTATATCAGACCTTGATCACAGCATTGCTTGCTTACCCTTCCTGGGATCACCAGATTGTCTATGCCTATCAAGTCTTTCTTGAGTTCATGCAGCTTCTGGAAGTTCTCCATCTTTATCATATTGCCATGGAGCTGAGCCACCATTTCAGAAATTTCAGCCAAAGCAGCTAGATGAACAAAAAAACATAAAATGCATGTCAAAAATGTACAAAAATGTTCAAGAAGAAAAGTGGCCTTTCTCTGCAGCACCTGGCTCATGAACATCACCCTTCTTGTGCTACTCTTCTCCTTCACAGTGTAAAGACTACAAACCACACAAAGGGAGAGGATGGAGTGCTGTAATGAAGCAAGAGTTGATTTCCTCAAACAAAATTTTGCTCTATTTTAGCCCTGGGAATTTTGGAGGAATATTTGAATCAAGGAGGATGACCAAAGAACTGTTTAATTTCCTGCATCTCCAATTAATCCAGGGACCTTCTCTATGCCTGAAAAAGAAATGCATTTCCCCTCCTGCCTGCAGCATATTGGTTCAAGTCCATGTTTGAAAACAGTAGAAAATGGCAGTGTCACCTCTTGTATCATTTCAGTAATTGTGGGGTGTATCCTCAGTCCCAGCAATGAGAACTACAAAGGCTGTTGTCACTGAATTGCATCATGGCTCTACTTCACACTCTTCAAAGACACAACCAACAAGTGCCCTAACACCTGGGAGTGACTTTCCGAAGGAACATCTTCAGCATGGAAAGGGATGTTTGCTTTGTGGAGAAGGATGCAGTGGGATACAGAAGGAAGCAGGCACCATGAAGTCCTGCTCTGTGGTAACAGAAGCCAAACCAATGCAGGCTCTGTTCCCATGCTTCCCGTGCCAAATCTGCTTCCCATGTCTTCTCTTTTTGCTGTGACAACACCACAGTATGTCAACTGGAAGAATTAAACTGAAAATCACTTTATCACTTGATGTTTTCAGGGGGACCAGTTCACAGATAGCTCCTTGTGCCATCATGTACACGAGCATCTCCTTGATACACCTGAACAGCTGAGCAGTCTGGGTTGAACACTGACTGACTTTAGTACTAGAAGAGCACTTACAGTCATTTAGTTAAAAAAAACACACAGCCAAGGGAACAGTAAGAGTGGTTTGTCTTTCTAACTGCTCAGTGTGCAGTTCATCTACCTGTGCTCTCTGCTGGGATTCATGTCCACATCTCCCATTTTTATTGCTTCCTTTACACTCTAATCTTTAACAAATGTTTGCAAACACCTTAGTAAGTGACTGCTCCCAGAGTAATACTATCT
This sequence comes from Semnornis frantzii, assembly GCA_013399775.1. NCBI lineage: Eukaryota > Metazoa > Chordata > Aves > Piciformes > Ramphastidae > Semnornis > Semnornis frantzii. The sequence continues at coordinate 21,701 of VWYK01091456.1, read as the reverse complement.
CAAGTTGCACTGTCTTCATATTCTCTTATTAACATTCCTGAATCCTGTGCTTGTATCCATTCCAAAAGTGGAGCAGGAATCAAACCTTCATGGCAGCTGCACTCTCTGGGGAGGTGGGAATGGACACATCATCATCTAGCCCTGGCTAACACAAATGAAGGCATTCCTTGAGATCATTGGCAGTAGCTACATTTTCCAAACATTTGTGTCACACAGCACTTCAGTGCCTGGGATCCCCAATCAAGTTACCTCCATGTCTTGTGGATTGTCTGCTGTGGGCCTCCTCACATGGTATCTACGGGAACTCAGCAAGATAACTCAGCTAACACCTTACACCTGGGAGCCATTATGCCAAGCAGTGCTGGCATGTCCAGGTTCTTCCACATATCTGCACAGAGTGCTAACTGTACAGGTGACATAGCTACCCTCACATGTAGGTAGCTTACAGTGGGGGTGGAGGATGGGGATTAAGAAAGGAAGAAACCAAATCATCAGAAAATAACAGCAGCCAATGAGGCCAGCCTATAGGAAGAAATTTTCTTCACATTTGGAAAGAAACATATGTTGGCAGTTTGAGTTCCTGAAATGAATCATGGAAATGGTAAGAGAGTGAACAGTATGTCTGTAGCAAAAGACAAATGATACTTAAAGACATCATAACAGCAGCCACACTGTCAGACCAAGGGTTCACCTGGTCTGTGTTCCTAGTGGATCTCTAGGGAAAGCTAAGAACAAGACAAACACATGTGGTATGTTCCCTCTGCTCTCCTCTAGTCTCCCAACTGTTTTCAGTTCAAGTGCCTTCCTGAACCACATGTCATTTCCGTGTGTTTAATAACTCCCAGGAGATTTCTCTTCCAAGTACTTGTGGCATAATGTGTATACAAAAGTAACCTTAATCCTACCATTCCTGGTCTTCTGAGTGCTTAGATTTTGCAACTCAATCCTCTTTCAAAAAGAGCTTTACAGTGTTTTTTTTTTTCAAAAAAAACTCACTTCTTTCCAGTGAGGATGGTGAGACACTGGCACAGGTTGCTCAGGGAGGTTGTGGCTGCTCCCTCCCTGGAGGGGTTGAAGGCCAGGTTGGAGGAGGCCTTGAGTGACCTGTACTAGTGGGAGGTGTCCCTGCCTATGGCAGGGGGGGTGGAACTAGATGATCCTTGAGGTCCCTTCCAACCTTACCATTCTATGATTTTATGATTCTATGATCTTTTAAAGCCCATCCATGTACCTGTAATGGATTCAGATGTCATTCCCCAGCACCAGGAATTGGTTGTTTTTCTTTTACTTACCTCTTGAATCCCTGAAGTCTATGTGGTCTGGTGGGTAGTGTTTGCAAAGCCTCTCCATTATCTGCTTGTAGTGCATAAGCCTGTGTAAAGGTCTGAGAAGGAAGGTATTGAGAGGCAAGTAGCAGACTTTCTGTAGCTCAAAATCCCTGCAAAAGGTCTCCAGCTTGCGAGAGTTCTTGATCCCATTCTCCAACTCAATTAAAATCTCGTTGTGCTTCCTCAGGTGAATTGTCAGTTGCTTTGCAGGCACAAAGAAAGAAAAAAAAAAACAACCATGTAGCAGAGCTATTAGCAATCACTGTGAGACATGACTCAGTCCAAACCCATTCCAGTAAACATCCAACTAGCACTGCAGGTGGGATTTTGCAAACAAAATCACTGTACAAGACAATGACTCCAATATTCACTTGAAAAAGAGAAATGGCATTACTTGTTTGAAGTACACCCTCCACCCCCTCTGCATTCCCTGTAAAACAAAAGCATGTGAGTAAACAAAACTAAGTTTGATACCAGTGAGAAATTCAAAGGCAAGGAGATAACATGAACATAGCTCCTGTAAGCAGATAGGACAGGGAGAGTCACATCATGCAAATGAGTTTTCTAGGAGGATGAACCCACGGGTCCTGAGGGAACTGGCAGATGAAGTTGCCAAACCACTGTCCATCATATTTGAAAGGTGATGGCAGACTGGTGAAGTTCCTGCTGACTGGAGAAGGGCAAACATATCACCCATCTTCAAGAAGGGAAAAAAGGATGACCCTGGGAACTACAGACCAGACAGTCTCACCTCTATGCCTGGCAAGATCATGGAGCAGATCCTGCTGAAAGCTCTGCTAAGGCAAATGGAGAACGAAGCAGAGGTGATTGGTGGTAACCAGCAATGGCTTCACCAAGGGCAGATCCTGCCTGACAAATTTAGAGGTTTTTTATGTTGAAGTCACAGCAACAGTGGACAAGGGAAGGGCAACTGATGTCATCCACCTGAACCTGAGTAAGGCATTTGACTCTGTCCCACATGACATCCTGGTCACCAAACTGGAAAAACATGGACTTGATGGGTGGAGCACTGCTGGATAAGGAATTGGCTGGATGGTGGCACACAGAGAGTGGTGATCAAGGGCACAATGTCCACCTGGAGACCAGTGCCAAGTGGTGTCCCTCAGGGGTCAGTGCTGGGACCAGTGCTGTTTAACATCTTTGTCAGTGCCATGGACAGAGGAATCAGTGCACCCTCAGAAAGTTTGCAGATGACACCAAGCTGTGTGGCACAGTCGACTTGCTAGAGGGCAGGGATCCATCCAGAGGGACCTGGACAGGCTGGAGAGGTGGGTCCAGGCCAACCTCATGACATTCAACAAGGCCAAGTGTAAGGTCCTGCACCTGGGTAGGCACAATCTATGTGCTATGACTATGGCAGAGGGTTGGAAATAGATGATTCTTGAGGTCCCTTCCAACCTTACCATTCTATGATTCTACAAAGGGATTTAATTGCCTCAGTCCTCTTAGGTGTTTTTGGGGAACTGAGATGTAAGCAAAAGGATTTCTGGCTTCAGCTTCCTTGTTATTAACAAGATGCTGCATCTTCTAGGAATCTGAACAAATGCAGGAATAGAGGAGTTGTCTGACAGAAATGGTTATGTCAGAGTTCTTCATCCTTGGATTATGTCCTCTTCTCCCTAGTGCAGTTTCTAAGATGATGCTACTGGCATCAGGGGAGTTCTGCACCAGCAAGTGAATGACGTTTGCATGAAACAGGCAACTTCTTTTAGGTCCCAGTACCCTAGGCATTCAGAATTCCCATTTAAAAGAACTCAGCACTATTTTTTTAAAAAACAATTAACAGAGGCTTCATTTGTGTTTTGGAAAAGGTAAACTGATTCTGCAAGATACACACAGTTTCTCTGAGCTGCCAAATAAAATCTCCTGGTACACAGAAGAATGTTAACCAGCACAAAAAGAAATTGACTGTGTCCATTGGACTTGAGATGACAGTTTAGCTTATTCTAAATCTTGTGCTTTCTGGAACATTCCAAATCATCTCACTCTTTCCTGTGATTTGGGATGTCCTTCTAAGAGATGTACTTCTACAGCCAAGCCACTTCCTCCATACACTGCATATTAATTTTACAGGCCTGTAACTTAAGCAAGGACACAGCAGACCCTCTGGACTACTACAGAGACAGCCCTTTAATTACTTGCTCTTAACCTTGTCCCTGTGTTAATTGGATTGCCAGTTTTTAGGTCTTTTAACAAGTCTCACGATAGACATGTAGAATTTTAACTGTCATTTCCAATGCAGTTAAGTCAAATTGAGCTTTGCCTCTTCCCTTCAAATACCTGTGCTTATCAGCACAGGTGATGGTTCTCAGAGTGAAGAGAACAAAATCTAATGGGAGAATGGTGAAGACGAATGAAAGCCATTAAATAAGTGCCACAGAGGGGCTTGCAGACTGCAGACATACGATTTCATGTTGCAAGGTACCATGAGTAGAAGCAGAGTCAGCCAGAAGCTGAGACTCCAAAAAACTGTTTGTGAAAAGGTGTCTACTTCTTGAGAGCAGAGATGGAGGTAAAAAAGTTCTCCCTGTGTTTCTTCCAACACTTCTGAATTGTGTCTTAAGGGAAAAAGGCAGAAAGGGTAAGGATGCCTTATGGGTGACAAAGCTGTATTGGGGAGTGTAGAAATCAAGACTTCTACATTCTCTTTTTCTGATTTGCTGTATAATCACTTGTATGTCACTTAACCTCTCCTCATCTCTCTCTGTCCTTCTGAAAGATAAACTCTATACTAACTCATGTCTTGGGAGAGCTGTAAAGATTAAACTGTCCTATTCTCCAGACAAGGTTTCAAGGCTGCTCCATTCAGCAGCTGCAGAATGCTGAGGTAGTAATCACCAAGGAAAGATTTATCAAGTTTTGAGAGCACTCTGAGACCCACATCATGAAGGTGCAGTGTCATGTTTCAGGACACACTGACCTGGATGCATAGCTACATTATAATAAGGTGAGCTGTGTGTTCTCTCCTTCCATGCTGCAAAAGCCTGTAAGATTTTCACAGGCTTCTGTTGCTGCCTCCCACGTTGCTTGCTCAGTAATATGAAGCATCAAAAATACTACTCTGCCCAGAATATGAGCAGAGGAAAAGTTTGTTGAACATCACACCTAGATTTTCAGTTCATGTATGTGTGTGTATATATAGATGTTTGCCTTTTACTTTAAAAGGATCAGAGGCAATTAGAGGCAGAATCACAGGATATTAGAAGTTGGAAGAGACCTCCAGAGATCAAGCCCAACCCCCCTGCCAAAAGCAGGATCCCCATGGGCAGTGTGCACAGGAATGCATCTAGACAGGTTTTGAAAGTTTCCAGAGAAGGAGACTCCACAACCTCTCTGGGCAGCCTGTTCCAGTGCTCTGTCACTCTCACTGTAAAGAAGTTTCTTCTCATGTTGAGGTGAAACCTTCTATGCTTGTTTGTAGCTGCTGCTCCTTGTCTTATTGTTGTGGATCACTGAAAGGAGATTGGCCCCATCCAGATATTTATGGACATTGTAAGACCTCATCTTAGTTTTCTCTTCTGCAGACTACACAGCCCCAGGGCTCTCAGTCTCTCTTCATTTGCATATACTCAAGGCTCTCTAACTTGGCAGTGTACTGCACAAATATGTTTCCCAAATCGAAATAGAGGTTATGGCCTCTACTCCTGCAACACCTTCACACTTACATATGTATGAACAAGTCAGTGTTCATACAGACTCTCCAGCCATACAAATTCTGGTATTTTGCCTCCTTATGTGAAAGAACACGTCCTGGAGAAGAGAAGGCTTTGAGGAGACCTTAAAGTAGCCTTCCAATATCTGAAGGGGGCCTACAGGAAGGCTGGGGAGGGACTATTTACAAGGTCTTGCACTGAGAGGACAAGGGGCAATGGGTTTAGACTGGCAGAGGGGAGATTTAGACTGGATGTTAGGAGGAAGTTGTTTGCAGTGAGGGTGGTGAGCCACTGGCACAGGTTGCCCAGGGAGGTTGTGGCTGCTCTCTCCCTGGAGGTGTTCAAGGGCAGGTTGGAGGAGGCCTTGAGTGAGCTGTACTAGTGGGAGGGGCCCCTGCCTATGGCAGGGGGGTGGAACTAGATGATCCTTGAGGTCCCTTCCAACCTAAACCATTCTATGCGTCTACGAAAGAAATGTTTCTAAACTTGTGTGTTCATTGGTCCTACACCTGGAGAAGGTAGTGAGGAAAAGGGCTAGGCAATTTAAAATCAGCTTGCAGTTTTGAAATCTCGGGGCTCTCCAAATGCTTGCTACTTCAAACAAAACTTTTAAAGCATAAGCCTTGATTACAATTGGAAAAAAACAGCACACAAGGCCAACATCACATGAAAATGAAAAGCACAGTAATTCTAATCCGTGTCAAAGCCTAACAGTTATAGGATCATTCTTACCTTCATATTCTGAATGTTCTTTAGCATAACATCTCCGATTCTTTGGTAATCTCCTTTAATGTGAGCATTAGAGCGGCCTTCCCTGTCAGCAAAAGAAGTATCACACACTTCAGTCATGCAATAAGGACATAATCACTCACAAGCACAGAAAGGAAACCAATAGCTCATTTCTTTTAAGTTTCTGACCCCCATGCTCCTTTACTCAGGGTGTGCGAAGAATCTTCCTGACGGACATGTAATTCCCAAACATGGTATGCCCATCGCCCTGCCTTGCATCCACTCTCAACAACAGAAAGGGCTGGCACTTAGTTGAAGGAGCAGACATTTTAAACACACCAGACAAGGTTGGAAATAGCTTGAGAACAAAAGGAAGACATCGAAATCCCATTGCAATACATGGTCTTAAATGAAAAAGATAATTCTGTTCAGAAACAAGGACTGCCAGGTGTACCTCCTCTGGAAAGCTTTCTGCTTGGGCAAGGGAGAGTGGCACACCCCAAAAAAAAAAAAAAAAAAAAAAAAAAAAAAAAAAAAAAAAAAAAAAAACAAACAGAACAGTCTGGGATCTGCATTTGACAGCCGACTGAGTCCTGGGCTGCATCAAGAGAAGCATGACCAGCAGGGCAAGGGAGGGGATTCTGCCCCTNACAAGGTGTTGTAACGACAGGACAAGGGGCAGTGGGTTTAAACTGGCAGAGGGGAGATTTAAACTGGATGTTAAACTGGATGTGAGACACTGGCACAGGTTGCCCAGGGAGGTTGTGGCTGCTCCCTCTGTGGAGGTGTTCAAGTCCAGGTTGGATGAGGCCTTGAGTGACCTGTACTAGTGGGAGTATGTACAGGGGGGTTGGAACTAGATGATCCTTGAGGTCCCTTCCAACCTTACCATTCTCTGAGTCTGTGACTAATAAGTGTTACATACTGGCAGGCATTTTCTTTCAGTGTGTCACTTACTTTTGGTTCTAAAAATGCAAACCGCTCCCTCCCACCCAGCCAGCTGCACTTGGGTGGGTGTTTCATTTGGGAGAAACCCAGCTTCTCAGGAAAGAGATACTCCTGCTTCTAAAGCCATGTGTCAGACAGGCAGGGATACCACACTGTGACTGAATACAAACAGGTAACACAGGAGGAAGAGCCAGGAATGTAAGAACCTAACTGCTACTGATCTGCTCTGACCAAGTTAGTTTTTCAAAATAAAATCATTAAGGAGGTGTGTGGAGAGCAGCACTGTCTCCTTCCCCTTTTCAACTTCTACTACTGCATCCAAGTTTCCTTGGCTTTTAATGTGTTGTCCTCAATTTTTAAAGTTCAGTCCAACTCCTACTTCTGAGTATTGTGAGACAGATCCAGGCCTGGTGTGAAGCAGCTGGAATTCAGCCAGAGAAATGTGCTACCTTGGAAGAGGTAATCAATCTCTAAATGAACCCAGGGATAACAGGACCTCTGGTTTGTGTTCCCAGTAAATGGATACACATATTTAAGAAGATTCTTTATGCAGTGAAGGATGACTAGGTGGTAAATCTCTGCAGGATGCAGCTGTCATTAGGAATATACCTTCGCTGTTAAGACACTGTTAAGGTTTTGTTTGTTTTCTTAAATCCATACTGTAACATCAATAGATGCATATTCAGACTTTTTTTTTTGTTAAGGTAAACATGGTTCTATTCATGTTGGATAACCTCTCTGAATGTTTTTATAACTGGGAAATGTGGTGGGCACAGCTTATGAATACTACACCATAACACCTCCTATTTTATCCTTCAATAGACAGAGACTCGGTTGATAAACAAGAGATTGTTCCATGTTCATCTGAACAATCAAGCCAGCTTCACAGGCTGTCTTTAATTATTTCCTGTTGTGTTAAGTCTCCCAGGCACTCACATGCCTATTTAAGCAAGGAAAATACAGCTCCCAACGAGGCTTCTAATGTTTCTTTTTGCACCCAAAGGTTACACCAGGGCTGTGTCAACAGTAACTTTAATTAGCATTGCCAGTTTTGCAAAAGCATTGCATGATCTAAACACTACTATAGTCCAAAGATGCTCCAAAAACTGGTCTTTATTTGCAAGGAACAGCAAAACTTTAGTTAAAAGGCTACGGCTTCACATCACCTGAGGACAAAAGTTTCAGTAAGCCTCGGTTAAGTCATCTCTCAGAATCACAGAACATTAGAAGTTGGAAGGGACCTCCAGAGATCATCAAGTCTAACCCCCCTGCCAAGGCAGGATGACTCAGGGTAGCCACACAGGAATGCATCCAGGTGGGTTTTGAAAGTCTCCAGAGAAAGAAACTCCACAACCTCTCTGGGCAGCTTCAATGCCCAGAATCTCCCCTCTATGCTGTCTCCTGCTTTCCCTTCTCCCATGCCTTGTCCATCCAGTAGCTCTGCTCACTGAGATTTCCTCTGAGAGACTGTAAATAAAACATTCCAGCCACTCAAGCTCTGTTCAAAGCGCTGTTTTACCAGAGTGCCCCCAACTGAAAACCACAACCATTTGGAGTCTAGGACAGTAGCACTGTGCTGGCAAGAAGCAAGGGAAACTTGCCTCTTGCCCATGCAGCCAGTATGCAGCATCCCATCCCAAATGGTTGATGCTGTGCTGCTGCACACAATCCCAGAAATGTCAAGGCCAGCTGAATTTGTTCTTCTGCCAGTTAACAATGTGGTATTTGATAATTATCTCTAGAAGAATTCTCACTTTATGTGTTACTGTTATTCCCTAACTCTCTGGCATTGCGAGGATCCTTTCTTACATCTCTGCATTGGAATTAATCTAATGGACTTCAGCAGCTTGGTGCCTTTCTGATTTACTGCCAAGATAAATATTAAGTACATCATTACAGATTGCTGCTATTTCTAAATAGAAATGGTTTGTCTGTCTCAAGGCTACAATATATATTGGTTAGAATACTTGTTGCAAATTTATCTGCTAGAGAGCTACTAAAAGACTAACTCATAGCCAACTGAAGTCACACTGAGTGCTTCCACTGACTTTTGTGAACTTCAGCTAATATTTAGTGCAGTTGTTCATTGAACTGTCAGGTCCTTATTTCCTAAAAGTTGACCCTCTGGTCCCTCTTCAGCACAGACAGCACTGACTGCCTGCACAGCACAGCACATCATCACATAGGTCACACACAAAGCCCCAGGAACATCCTCCTTTAATGGCTTATACACAAAGTGGTCTGAGGGTTTTTTTTAGGAAACAAATAGAGGGTTTTCAAATCTTATTCTGAATCCTGGCAGAGACAGAAAGATGGAAAGGAGGAGATTTCTGAAAAGCAACAGCCTCTTTCCATCTCAGCAGTGAAGAGTTGATTTATACCAGAGCCTTCAGCCCAGGTCAACAAAGGTAACCTGTGCTGTGGGCTGGTATATACTACTGCAATAACTGGAACCCTAAGAAAACCCAGAAATGTGATGGCCAGGTAATGCTCCTTTTTCCAGACATTCTACTAGCTCTAGTTGTTTGTTTCCACACAAATGTTGTCTCTTGGAGTAGAGATGATTTTCCCACTGGGAATGGTGCATACACATGGGCTGAGCTGTGATGTGAACCAGAGGGCCAGGGAAAGCTGAAGTCAGGCATGGGGCAACGTGATGGTTTCACATCTGCCTCTAAATCTCATTCTCCACTCCATTCCAACTCCTTGCTGGGACTCCAGATTAACCCCTATGCTACACTGCCCTCTGCTCCAGCTTCTCAACATGTGAATCCCAAATAAATAGGAAGAAAAGAACCTCTCCCCCCAAAATAATCTAAATACACAGGATTTTAAAACAAAACCCAAACACTGAAGGCATCAGATGGTGTTTTACTGCTTCAACAGCCCAAAGCACAGCAGCAGAGAGCTCTCCCTGTGGTGTATGTTTTGAATAACAATGCTCAGCTTGCCGAGGGGGAAGAAGCTGCTCATTTGTTGTGCATCGATGGCTAAATTGTTCTTCTTACTCCTTGTTTTCACGGGTCACTGTTTGAACATGGTATCTATCTGCCAGTGACAAGGGACAGAGCTCAGGGACTAGGCTTCACAAATTTCCATCAGGAGCTGATTTATGACTCCCAGTTCCATAGAAAATGTAGGAGCTATTTTCCACACACATAATGTGACCTCACTCCACTGACACTGTGTGGGGAGGTCTAAAGCCATTCAAATCATGCCAAGTAGTAGAGACGTTATTCCTATTTTTCTCTAAAGAGGCCCTTGCAAGCAAAGAGGAAGAGGCAAGACTTCTATATCTGAAAAACTCAGCCACTCTGTCTTACTAAATGTGGCCACCAGCTTCTCTTAGAGGGACTACACAATGAGCTATGTTGGATTTTCGAATTACACAAACTTTTCAGTGTACATCATGAAAAAAGGAATATAAAGAAATCTCAAGACTGCCCAAAATATCCTCAACCACCTGGGAATGGCATTAGAAGGAGCAGAAATTTGATGGCAGTGGTGGGAAAGCATAGGAGAGATACCTCAATGGAGAGTTTGTTTCCAGCTGAACATGAAAATAATTCTATTGTGGGACTTCAATTGCAGAAAAAAAAAACCTATCAGTTGCAGCGAATGATATTTACAGTGTGTGACCTTCTGTTACATGCTCAGGAACAGCATTGCATTTGGCTTTTAAAGAATATTATTAACTAAAAGCTCTAATATTAAGAAATAATGGGAGATAATTCCCCATTACAACTGCTGTTTAAGAGGGGCATTTTTTAACTGGAACAGGAGAGTCAACAAAAACTAAGCACCCTTTTTCTCGCTCACACCCTGCCCTTACACAGCGCCTCTTCCTGCCCTGCCCATTCCAGCCAATACTGCAGCTGTCCTTTCAGTTTTCAGTGGTGCATGAAATGCTGCTCAGAGCCTCAGAAACGTACTGATGAAGCCACCAGAGCTTCCCAGAGTCCCATCAAACCCTCAGGGAGCATGTACACATGTAATGACTGCGGGCTGGCTATCCCTGTGGTGGGAGAAACCCAACCTACCACAAGCATGCATCTGTAATGTTTTAAATGGTAAGAGACCAGAGTAAGTAACACCACTGCAGGGGAATATACTGAAAAGACAACAACATTTCATACTTTGCCACGGCACCATTACAACTCCTCAGAGACAGTCCTGGGCGCATCTCGCCAGGAGAGCTGCAGAGATGAACACGACACAGCTCTGAGCGTGACTAATGGATCTTGGACAACCTCTTTCTCTCCCAACAGTTCAAATTCATTTGGGTGTAGCAGAGCTCTAATCCCCAGAAGTACTCAGAAGTGAGTTCAGCAATGCAAGTTGTCCTCTCAAAGGAGAAAGCAATGCATTGGCACTAAGCCACTCTTAATGTCTTTGTCTCAGGAATCCCAGCCGCATGACTCGCAGGTTTATACTACAATACATACTTCATTTCTGTACACAGGACAAGAACACTTTTGAAACTGTCCTCTTCATCCCTCTTCACTAGGCATGCAGAACCAGCTGAACACTCAGCACTTGTGTGTTTGGGAAGGCAGATAAGGGTTGGTGCCTTGTTTATATAAACTGTTCATTAGGCTGTTCTTCCTGACCGCAAGTACTACTTCCCAAACAAAAAATGGTTAACAAATCAACATTTAGCTCATCTTCCTACACTTCCCTGAGTGCTTTTTATTACAGGTTTTCAAGCTGGCTTTCATGAATACTGATTGAGGTTTCTCCTTTCATATGCTAAGATCTAAGAACTCTTTTTTTTTTCCCCCTCAAATGACTAGCCACACATTTCTCAGCCACATCTGGTAGTACTGAGAGGCAGTTCTGCAGAAGTGCCTGCAAACAGGGAGTCAAACTACTGCCTTCTCTGAGAGAACACAAATCTGCCTCCATGTCTGGAAAATATGTAATGATTTTTCTTCCTAACACATGGATAAGGCCTAAAATGTAAATTCACACTACCTGATAGAGCATCCAAAGGCATAAATGGTTGTCCTGGCTTGCCCTAGCACTGCTCTTTGCAGTGCTTAGCAATTGGCCAAGGAGGGAAATTCATGGTTTGCCATTTGGCATCTTCTGGGAATTTACAGAAACTCATTCGGAAACTTGCAGTACAAACACTTAAAAGGGTGTGGGAAGATGAGCTCAATTTTTTTGGCTGGAAAATGGTACTTGTGGCCCAAATGAAGTTTATTAAATGCATTACATAAATGAAGGAATAAAAAGTAACTGACTTCTCAGATTCAACTGGCTGGATGCTGAATGCATGTCTCCCACTGCCTGCACTACCCATACTTCTTCTTCCTAGCCTTAAAATCTCCCAGGCCCTGGGAAGTAGGAGCCTGTTTTTCAGCCACTGAGATCACATATATCCCAGCAGAACTGGTTGGGAACTCCTGACCTTGCAATCAAAGCTTTGCTGTGGAGCAACCTGGATGAGTCTTGGTAGCCAGGACTAGGACTCACAACTCTCCTGGCACTTGGCAACAGGACAGCATGGATGTGCTTTGTTCCCTCTGCCATTTCAGGTTGCTTCCTGCTCTTTTTCTCTCCTCCTCCTGTGCTGTGCAAGAAGGCAAAGCCCCTGCCTGCCAGCAGCCTGCCCAGGTCTCTCTGGATGGATCCCTGCCCTTGCTAAAGTCGACTGTGCCACACAGTTTGGTGTCATCTGCAAACTTGCTGAGGGTGCACTGATTCCTCTCATGCTCCTCTGGTCATTCTCCCTCTCCTCAAACCACAAGGCCTCTAGTGGAGTATTTTCTCTTAGTCCCAGGAACGTGGTGGGTCTTGTGAACAGGGCACAGCAAAGTTGGGGCAACTAGAGGAGATTCATGAGCAGCTTCACTGGTTGTGAAACACCACTAGCAGGGCAGAAAACATCACCCAGCAAATGGTACCACTGATCTTAGGATGATGCACAATAAACCCACCAGGAATCTACTCAATTTCATGGCCCAAAGAAACACTGCCTGTGAAAAATGCAGACAAATTCTGCAGTTGGCATCGATTCATGTCTTGCTAAAAACTTTATCACAATGCATGAGACACTGAGACTGATGCTCCTAGGAATGCAGGACTGAAGGGGAAAATGGGTGAATTGAGTGAAGAGATAAATAAAACCTGCCAGAATCTATAAGTGGGTCAAAGGGATACTAGTCTTTAAGATGTTCAATAGTGAATAGCCTGCTTTTGACTGCAGATTTAGAAGTTCAGAAGCCTTTGAGCAGGTCAGAAATGCTTTTAATAACACATGCAACCTTAGCTTCTTTTAGCCAAATACTAAAAGGCTGTAGATGTTTTAACAAATTAAAAGTAGAGAGCCATCAAACAATTGTTAGGTGTGAACCTTCCCTGGCCTTGCTCTCCTCACAGCTCTTTTGCAGAGCATCAGTTTCAATGTAATCCAAGTCCTAAGAGACCAAGGAATAGTCTCCCACAAAAGATTCTTACATGAAACAAATCTTAGACAAACACATTGATGTCTTTGCAGAGCAAGCAGGATGAATTGCAATTTAAATTGATAAAATCCAGCATCCTACTCATTAGGCAAACACAGATGACTGGTTGTGGGGGCCTCTTCCTCCTGAACAAGTTCCCACAACACACCTGGGTAGTTAGAGGCTTCTAGTAGCTTAAGTCCATGACCTTTTCATTCAAAGGGCATTTTTTTGTAGGACACACTGCACTAACAAATGCAGAGCACGCTCACATCTCAAAACAAGCATCCTATCTTCTTCCCTCCTCCACCTGCCTGGAAAGAGCTGATGCAGAGGAGTCAGATTTAAATGAGTTGGCTTGAACCCTGCCCAGACCTGCCTGCAGCAGTGCCATCAGCTCTGGCAGGCCCATGAGGAGCTACACAGCTGACGAAAAGGCTAGGAGTGCTCTGCACTGCAGTGGTGAATGCAACCAAAGCCCACTGGCTTAACATTCTCTGGGGCCAAAGACAGAGGTGTGATCACAGAATCACAGAATGGTAAGGTTGGAAGGGACCTCAAAGATCATCCAGTTCCAACCCACTGCCATAGGCAGGGACACCGCACACTAGTACAGCTCACTCAAGGCCTCCTCCAACCTGCCCTTGAACACCTCCACAGAGGGAGTAGCCAGAACCTCCCTGGGCAACCTGTGCCAGTGGCTCACCATCCTCACTGCAAACAACTTCCTCCTAACATCCAGTTTAAATCTCCCCTCTGCCAGTTTAAACCCATTGCCCCTTGTCCTGTCATTGCAAGACCTTGTAAATAGTCCCTCCCCAGCCTTCCTGTAGGCCCCCTTCAGATATTGGAAAGCTACTATAAGGTCTCCTTGAAGCCTTCTCTTCTCCAGGCTGAAGAGCCCCAACTCTTGTAGTCTGTCCTCATAGTGGAGCTGCTGCAGCCCTCTGAGCATCTTCGTGGCCCTCCTCTGGACCTGCTCCAACAGTTCCATGTCCTTCCTGTGCTGGGGGCTCCGGAACTGCACACAGCAGTAGACATCACGAAGTAGAGACAGTGAGCTATGCGACCTTGACCACACTGGTGAAGAATTCCCTATCACATTGCTACCAGCTTCTTCCTCTACATGCTGAGGGACATGATTTTTTTGTCACTCACTGTTTAATTAAACAATAATCTCTATAGGATAGTTGATTGCTTGCAGCTTATCTCAGCATCTGTGGTGTTGTATTAAAACATCGACACCTCCAAAATAACACTGGGTAGGAAATCACAGAATCACAGAAGCATCCAGATTGGAAAAGACCCTCAGGATCACCAAGTCCAACCTATAACCCTACTCTACAAGATTCACCATAAACCATATCCCTAAACACTGCATCCAAATGGCCCTTAAACACATCCAGGGTCAGTGATTCAACCACCTCCCTGGGCAGCTCATTCCAGTGCCTCTCTATGAAAAACTTTTTTCCCATGTCCAACCTAAACCTACCCAGCCTCATCTGCCTCCTTTCCTAAGGCATGTATTCAAATCTTCCAGAACTTTAAAAACAACCACCACCTACAACAGTGGCATTAAGTTAGGCAAACCCATGCTGTTGGCTGCAAAATGGATGCAGACCATGGACAGGAACATGACTGCTTTTCTGTCAACTGGATCAGAGCAGCCAACAGGAAGCTCCCAGTGGCTTTATGCTAAGTGTGTAAGGACATGGAATAGCTCAGCTGACATAGTTAGAATGTGGTGCCCAGCTGTGACAAAATTCCCTCAGCAGAATATTTTTGAACCATTTGGATTGTAAAGTAACTTAAAATGCTGATCTGCTATCATATCACAGGGTAGCTGCAGTTTAAGTATTATATGAGGAGCCTTAAACTGAGGTTTACTGCTCTGTGAAATCATAGCCTTAGGATACAAGGAAAAGCTGGGAAATAAAAGGCTTACTCAGCTGTAGAAGCAGCTAACTGAAAAGGAGTAACAAAACCATGGAAAGTCTTACTGGTTAAATATTCTTTCTTTCTTTCTTTTACTTACTTACTCCTCACTTACTGCAATGCTACCTTTCCACTGCAGGCTGCTCTTGCAGCATCATCCAATTTTTGACAAACATCACACCTGAACTGGAGGATGTCATCCACCTGTAATGCCACTAGCAACCAGAAAGACACAGGGAGAACCTCTATTTCAACCTCTGCTCCAGGAATCAACACCCATCATGCTTGTTAGATTAGACTGGTCTGATAGAGATCAGAACTCAGCCCTTTACTAACTGCACACATTTTCCTGTTCTCATCACACACTCTTAACCCCAACCCGTTGGGAATTAACTCCAACTGTGGTTAATCCTACCACACAGCTGGAGAAAAAAATATCACCATTTTATAACACTTGAAAGAGCTTTCTTGGAGTACCTGCAATAAATGTTCCTTACTGGAAAGTGATTAACACCAGTAAGAATCCTGACCAGATTAAAACAGTAGCAACCCACTAAGAAAAGGGAGATACAAGCAGACTTACCATGCAGCACCTGCCTTAGGATTAACCTTATGTCCTGGATGAGGATGTCAGCTCTAAGGGGCAGTGTCACATTCTCTCCTCCCTTGAAAATACCTGCTAATTCTGGAACTGTGCAGGACAGGTTTGGATAGCACTAGTCTGCCATAGGCTGCGTTCTCATTCAATCACTTTTCCTCACCACAAGAGCTAAATTCACACACACTAAAACTGTGTTTTGCTTTTGTTTTGATTAATTAAAGAGGCATTAAGCTGATTAGCACTCATCAGGTCTGGCTGCTCTGTTTTCACGTGATTTTCCATTGTCACTTTTCTAACCATGAAGGAAAAGCTGGGTCCCAGCATTGAAGATAAACTACCCCAAAAATGTCCACACAGAGCAAGAGAATCTAGTCCAGACAGGTCTAATCAGAGTAAGGAGAGTGGCTTCTGTGTGCTGCCAGGGAAAAATTAGTCACCATATTGCTATTTCACAAGAATGCTGTGTTTTACTGTCACTATTGTCCTAAGGATAGAGAATTTTTAAGCCCAGCATCTAATTCAAACCTGCTGTCAATCTGTAGAGTCCTCAGCAGAATCTGAAAATGCCAAAGCTGTGATGTTGCAGAACAGGAAGATGGTTTCTGAAATCTCCCCCTGCCTACACCTACTTGACAGAAACCCTCCCTCTTTATTACTGATAAGCCTTGCTTGCAACATGTTTTTCAGAAGAGCTGCCATACAGAAACACTGACATTTGGCAAGAGAAAGCTTCATCCAGAATTCTGATTTCATTTGCATATGCCTGTACCTGAGTGAGATACCTGAACAGCAGTTTGTTAAAATGAACAAAGCATGATTCTACACACCCAGCCTGTCAATAACCAACATCTGTGACTTTCACGAATGAATCACTACAGTAAATCACAAAGAGTTATCAAAAACAGAACACAAAAAGGCTGAAGTGCATGAAAACACACGTAACGACCAAACAGCTTACCACAGAGCAAGTCTCTGCTCAATTTCCTTGAGAAAACCAGTGTGAAATTTGTGCAAGGGTTCAAAGTTGGAGAAAATGACATTTCTCAGTGTTTCGGGCATGCAATCCTCCTTATTTACTGCGCTCTGAAACCACTACAAAGAAAAAAACAGCAAAGTTATCAGGGGATGGAATGAAGCAAGGATGATCACCTGTTGTCTTTATACACCTAAGCCAGTAAGGACCTCATGTAGCTGGCACTAGGAATATAACCCAGGCTACCCTTGGCACTCTACATGCCAAACTTGTGTTCTTATTGGTGGTCAGGCCCTGCACAATTAAAACAGAAACTCCCTTCCCATCTGCTATCACTGATCGAATCTTGAAAATTCTTTTCAAGCCCAAAGTGGCTGGCCAGCACAAACTGAATTTGAAAATGTTGCAGGTGCAAGAGAACAAGTAGTGCAATGCTTGCAGCATTTGGAAGTGTTCCAGTAAAAACAAAAAATATGCTCTGCATTTTCTTGCAAGTGCTGTCTGAAACCTTTTTGACAGGAGCAAGCTCTCAAGCCCACGCTGCTGTGTGCAGATCAAGAACATTATGCATTCTGCAAAATGGACAAGTAAAAGGAAGGTACTTTGCACTTCCAAGATACAGTGCCATTAGCAGAAAACAGAAAGATCAGTGCATTGTTAAGACTGCATCTGCTCCTGCTCAGTTTTGCTCTATATTGTCTTTATTCCACTCTGACAAACCTACAGGTGATGTAAAAGGACTAGGGGCCTAGCCAAGGTGGCAGACTATTAGCTTCAATGTGACAACACTACTGCTGCCCTGAAGGGTTCCCAGCCATCTATGGCTGAACTTCAGCAGTACCTAAAAGGCTGTCTGGATCACAGAAGGCTGTTACAGCAATCTCGATTGGCACTACATCACCTGGAGCTGACTTAGATCCGAGACAGATCTCTTTCAAGTCTCCCTCTCCCTTGCTTTATCTCTGCACCAAGGAGAGCTGAAGTTGAAGAACTGCATACCTACCAAGCCTCAAACTTCATGCACAACACTTGCTCCTTCTGCCTTTTGCAATAATGCTGGCTATTTGTTCACCCTTTCTGGGCCAGTCATCTGTGAAGCTCAGCTTCTGGGCCTGATGACTAGTTCACAGAGAGGTATACATCTCTTGGTGACACAGTAGATTCTAATTTGCCTACCACAAGAACAAAGGCCAGGGTGGAAAACTGAGCTTAGCTCTGATGAGCTAAAACATTCTGCATCTGCAGTCACTGGGTGGAATAGAAGATGAAAACAGAACATCTGCTGCTGAGACTGGAGCCATTATCACCATCTTGCAGAACCTGGCCTCTTCTCTTATTGCCTGTGCTTCCCAGAAAGCCAGGGTAAGTAGGTAGTGGAGCCCCAGCTATCTTTCTGCCTGTAACAGCCATGCTACTCCAGCCTGCACTGGTCATGTCTAAGTTGGCTTCAGATCACCTGTATTGGCCACCTGGGCTCCTAAAACAGATTAGAAACTGGGAAGAAGGTGTCTCTGCCTGGTTCCCAGATGACAGGAACAGTCTCTTCTCTGCAGCATGTCATCCTTACCACAACACTCAATGCAGGTTTTACGCAGTGGGTGATTAAAGAGCTGGGAAGTCTGGAGCTGGCAGCCCTGCTGAAACACCAAGAAGGACTTTGGATCCAGTACTCTTTTAGAGGTAATTCTTATTTAAGGCCAAATCTTACACACTTCACTCTTGGAAGTTAAAGGTGACTGTCGGTATGTGTGCAAAGAAGGCACATTTATGCCTTGGTGATTTTAGAATTCAGTCTGATGCTACACATTAATGACTTGTTTAACAGTTTCACTTACTGAAGAATCAGAATCATTCAAATAGGTACTCCACAATATTTCATGTTAAATGGAGGGCATTTAATCCAGGAGAAAACATTTATATGTCCCACTAGGGAGGTACTTTGGTTTTAAGAGAAGTCACATTGAAAAGGCAAAGGTATTTTCAGTGATTACAACCACAAAGTATGAGAGTAAGAAAACACAAATGAACTATTCCTGAGTTCCTCAACCTCATACAGTTTCACAGTGCATGTTATTAATGACAATGCAGCTCTCCACATTCTGCTCTGTGTTATTTCCTCCCTAGAGCTGTACTCCTGTATGCTGCAGAGAACACCTACAGCACAGAGTACAGAAGTGGTATGGAACAGCTAAGATGTTAAGTGAAGCAGATGAAATACCACTGCTGAGTAGAGCTTCACGTGTTTCATGAGTAATGCTGAAGTAAACATACCGATGTGATGACTTCGAGGTCCTTCAGGTATGTTCGTTCTGTAGTGGCTGCTTCTTTAGCAATGAAGTAAGCCTTCTCAGTTGGGAATCTCTGCAAATTGCAAACACATTAGGTTTTCACCTGCTTTTATGGAGCTGCTTTCTGTAGGAAAAAGCTGCAGACAACAATTACCCAGAAAGTTACAAACTAGTGACCCTTGCTCGTGGTTACTGTGACTCATGCTTGAATGCTCCTAAACCCTGAACACAATCCCTCCCTGCAAACACAAGA
>VWYK01091455.1:1562-14438 GCA_013399775.1 Semnornis frantzii | reverse complement strand
GAGGGAAGGGGGAGGGGGAGGTTTGAGTTGAGATCCTCCTGACAATCTGATTGTTTTGGAGGGATTTTGTGCTTCTATTACTTTTAACTTGTATAGAACTGTATATTGTGTATATATCTGCTTGTAAATTGTGCTAAATATAGCTTCAGTCCTTGACTTCCAGTTGGCTGAGGGCTGAGTCTAGTCTGGGTGATTTTCATCATGGGGCAGGAGGGGAGATAACTCCCAAACCATCACAGTACACTTCTTGAATTTAGTAAGGGTTCCTAGTACCCAGAACAGAAAATCAAATCAAATACTCATTTGCCTTGCTTTCATTCTTTCATTTAATTCACCGTGGTTCAGAAATCATGGTAAAAAAAAATTTAAAATTTCAAAAGCAAGCAGCAGAGGTTTTTCACCTTCTGGGATTCCTCTTACTAGATTAGAAAAGGAATTTGGCTCTGACATCAGAGAGATTGCTCAGATAAAAAGACACAGATTGCGCTGCCTCGTGTGTTAGATTTAACACTGGCCTATTAACTAGCCTCTTTGAAACTTTTGCTGAATGTCAATTTATTAGTCCTTACAACAGAGTGGAAATACTCCCTTTTACAACTGGGAGAAGAGAAGGCACACCTGCAAAAAGACGTGTGTGACAGCAGGCATGAAATTTCTCTTCTGTCCTCAATACGCATTGCTAGATCTGGGCTTCCTGCTGCACTGTGCACACTGGCCCCGTAGGCTGTCCTGCTCCATCGTTTATCTAGAGCATAAAGTAAATGGTGGCAGTGCACATGCATCAACAGTCTTGCTGTTACTGCATAATCTTTTGATTACACCACTCTGTCAAGGGACCAAAATAGCTGTCTTGAGACAGCATGCTATCTTGCAGTACATCTTTGGAGGTCTCACAGTAATTCCCCTTGCAACAAGAAACTTAGTGTCTGCTTCCAATCAAAGGACAGCACTAGAACAGGTAGGCAAATGAAAGGGCTGGCTTCAAATGGTTTCATCAGTCAGCCTTTTTCCCTGTAGGGAATTCATGCCAGATCATGACCGTTTGTTAGTTTACAGTGTGCTTTATCATTTTGTTCATGTGCATAAAACGTCAACCATCTAAACTGTGCTGATGATCAACAAGCAGTAAATATTTATCCCATGCAAGAAGTTCAGATGTTTGGACACACCAGACACAGGCTTTAACTATGCATGGGCAGTCATTTTCACAGGGTTGTAGAATGGTTGGTATCAGAAGGGACCTCTGGACACCATCTGGTCCCCTCCCTGTGCTCAAGCAGGGGGCCTACAGGAAGGCTGGGGAGGGACTATTGACAAGGTCTTCCAATGCCAGGACAAGGGGCAATGGGTTTGAAGTGGCAGAGGGGAGATTGAAAGTGGATGTTAGGAGGAAGTTGTTTGCAGTGAGGGTGGTGAGACACTGGCACAGGTTGCCCAGGGAGGTTGTGGTTGCTCCCTCCCTGGAGGTGTTCAAGGCCAGGCTGGATGAGGCCTTGAGTGACCTGTGCTAGTGGGAGGTGTCCCTGCCTATGGCAGGGGGTTGGAGCTAGATGATCCTTGAGGTCACTTCCAACATTACCATTCTATGAAGAAAAACCTGGGACAACGGTGAGGCAGGGTACCAGCTCCACTGCTATCCCGGGGGCTGTAGGGGATGGGGTATTATTTTACAGCCACAATGGTAACATACACTCCTCTATTAAATCTCTGAAGTGTCTGTAAAGCAGTGCAAGGAGCATGGGAAACAAGCAAGGTGAACTAGAGATCTGGGTGCAGTTGCAGGGCTATGATGCTTCAAGGAGCATCCTACCATAGACATCAGTCCTGCAGCTAAGCATTAATCTGCTGTATTTTCATGCTTGTACCCTCATCAGGCATAGGTAGTCGTGAGGCAGTTAAATAGTGTTTGTGCCCCTTTAATTCAAAGAAAAATCTTGCATCCAAGTACGTGACCCTAGGCTAAACTGCTCTAACAATTTCTTATCTGTATAGCTGCTTACAGTTCAAAAATCATAGAATGGTTTGAGTTGGAAGGGACCTCCAAAGGTCACCTAGTCCAAACCCCCTGCAGGGAGCAGGGACATCCTCCACTTGATCAGTTTGCCCAGAGCCCTGTCAAGCCTGACAAAATGCCTCAAGGGTTAACAGTATGATCAGTACTTACAGCACTCTTCATTGTAAATGCACTAAACAGCGAATATTGGTTGGAGTGGTAATAATTATAAATTTGAATGAACTTTTAAATTGGATCCATTGCATAGATTGTTGAAATGCTAAAGTAATTAGAACAGCTTTTTGCAATAGCTCTTGGGAAATAATTGCCAAAATAGTAAATGGAGTTCATAATCAACAAGGATGGTAACTTACTGAAGCACAATGTTCTCCTGAATAGATGATATGTTGTGTCACCCTAACCAACCTATGATACAGGTCACTAGAAGTCATATCTTGAGAAGGCAAACTGCTGTACAAACACTGACACACGGATTGCATTCCTGCTGGAACTGATTTCATTTAAAGAAGATGTAGCTACTCGTTCCTGCAATTTACCCTCAAGACAACGAAGAATGTGGAGGTAAGAGGACAGAAGGGGAGGAAGAGTTCTAATCATGACAGTATTATGATAGCTACAAGAGAAAACACTTCAATAACTAGTTCCATCAATTTTAAAAAGCTCAAATCTTCTTCTAAATACATGCTCAGGCAAATTTTAAACAGTAAGACTTTGGGCCTATTGTGCATACTAAAGCAAGGGGAAGAGGAACCAAGCTGTGTGGTGTACACATCTGGGTCGTACACATGGTACACATGGTGTACACATCCCAAGTACTGATATAGGCTGGGCAGTGACTGGCTTGAGAGCAGCCCTGAAGAAAAGCACTTGCAGGTGCTGGTGGCTGAGCCACCAGTGTACACCTGCAGCTCAGAGAGCCGATTGTGTCCTGGGCTGCATCAAGAGAAGAGTAGCCAGCAGGTCAAGAGAGGTGATTCTCCCCCTCTACTCCACTCTCGTGAGACCCTACCTGAGTACTGTGTCCAGTTCTGGAGCCCCTATTACAGGAAAGATATGGACCTGATGGAATGTGTCCAAAGAAGGCCCATGAGGATGATCAGAGGACTGGAGCACTTCTCCTCTGAAGACAGGCTGAGAGTTGGGGTAATTCAATCTGGAGAAGACAAGGCTCCAAGGTGATCTTATTGTGGCCTTCCAGTATCTGAAGGGAACTTACAAGAAAGCTGGTGAGAGACTTTTTAAGGTGTCAGGTAGTGATAGGACTAGGGGGAATGAAGCAAAACCAGAAGTGATTAGATTCAGATTGGATGTTAGGAAGAGGTTCTTCGCTCTAAGTGTGGTGGGACAATAGAACAGGTTGCCCAGGCAGGTAGTGGAAGATCCATCCCCGGAAGTTTTTATAGGCCAGGTTGGATGGAGCCTTGATCTAGTGTCATGTGTCCCTGCCCATGGCAGGGTGGTTGGAACTCATTGATCTTTGAGGTCCCTTTCAGCCCTGATAGTTCTGTGATTCTATGATACATGGCAGATGGCATTTGCTATCTATCAAAAAAAAAAAAAACCAAACCAAAAACCCCAGAACTTTTGAATCCTTTTTCTGGTATATTTAAAATCCTGATTTTTATCAAATCAACAGATTGCCATATTCTTTAAAATCTTTAGTGTGGTGTTTTGTTTTTTTTTTTTTAACTGTTCAAATGCAGCTTGGCTGCTGCTATTCAGCATATTGCAGACAGTACTGAACCTCACAATGTATCCAAGAAAAGGGAACCCAAAGTGCTGAGGCAAAAATACCTGAAAGCTAGTTTGCATTGTCTGATTAGGTACAAGTGGGAAGGTTAGGAGGGTGTGTACCAAGCAGAAAATTAATCTCTCTCCAGCTGAGAGGGGTTCTGACAGGCAGAACCAGATTGCATTAAGGATTTGATGTAGTGACAGCCCTTCTTGATCTCACCTGGTCCCCAGCTGCTGCAGCTGGACAAAAAATGGCAGGAGAGTCACACTCAAAATGTTGTTAGACCATTTAATGTTTTAACAGTCTAAAGAAAACCTTCTGCTTCTCTCCGGGGCTGTGCTCACCCTTTCAATGTTCCTCTGTGTCCTAAGGTTGCTAGTTTCAATATTCAAGTTGAATAGGGAGAGAAACACACAAGTTATGGGCATCCTGAGGTACTTGCTGAGAGCAGTACAATCTTCACAGTGGGGGTCTTTTTGCAGAAGTCTCAGGATCTGTTAGGAGCTACTAGAAATTTTCTTTCTCCCTGCCTCCCAGGCAAATTTGGGAGTGGCATGTTTCCCTCCCCCCAGCCCCACTGGGCTGTTGGCCCCACACTGACTATGTAGGGGTGCCAAACCCCTGTCCCAGGCTCTTTCAGAGTGAAGTCAACACAGCAAAGCCACAGCCATGTAGCCACCAGACAATTGCTGCCACAGCTAAAACCAGGTCCCACTGAGGCAGAGCCAGGCACATCCTGAGACACTGCACTGTCATGTCAACCCACCCTGACTACTGCTATTTCCAAGGTCACATTTCATAGAATCATAGAATCAGTCAGGGCTGGAAGGGACCACAAGGATCCATCTAGTGCCAACCTCCCTGCCATGGCTGGGGACACTTCACACTAGATCAGGCTGTCTAGAGCCTCATCCAGGCTGGCCTCAAACACTTCCAGGGATGCAGCTTCCACCATCTCCCTGGGCAACCCATTCCAGGGTCTCACCACCCTCATGGTGAAGACCTTCTTCCTAACATCCAGTCTGAATCTACCCATCTCTAGCTTTGTTCCATTCCCCCTAGTCCTATCACTACCTGAATTTATTCACTGAATTTATTTACTGAATTACAGGGTGGGAGGGATGATGGAGAGTTCAGCTTCAGCTGCTCCATGAGCCAAAGCAAGACTCTAAATTTTGTCCAACACAGGATCAGTCAAAGGCAGGAATAACATGACCTGATTAGTGGTTTTAATTTTAAGAGAATGGCTGGATGAAAGGGAAAGACTGCTCCCACAGCACCTCAGCTGTTGAGCCAAGTTCTAAATAGGGACCAGGATACAACAGCCAATTCTGACTTCTGATAGGGAATATTTTCCAAGGACAAACCTAATGGACTAACTACCTAAGGAGACTGCCTAATGGGACTTGCAGAATCCAGAGCTAAGTGCAGATAATGGGGTGGCTTATTCGGTTGGGGTTTTTCCTGGCCAGAGACATAAGACTACAAGGTACATTTATTTCTCCATGGGCACCTCTCCAATGGCAGCTCTGGCAACATCCCTTCTCAGCAGAGGCAACAGCAGATGCTCACAAGCAGACTGCAGCTGCTACAGGGAAGGCTCCAGCATGTAGAGGCCACCTAGGCCCTGGTAGATGACTCTCAAGACAAAAGTCACAAGCAATATGCTTTATTATATCAGACAGTGCAGTGGTTGCCTGACAGTGACAGATTCTGGACGTTCATTCTGTGGTTTGCAGGGGCTGCACCCACACCCTGCAGCACACTTGCTCAGATGGTCACAAGCAGTTAGTTACTCTGGTGTAGAAAGCATCAAATAACACCAAAAATACCAAGCCAAATGTTGCTGATAAACCCATGGTGACCAAAGCGAGCGTAGGGGCTGGGTAGACACCCGGTGGTCTGTGTTGGCATGGCACTGGGCAGAATGGAAGGGGTAAGGTAAGAGGCTCATTGCTCCATTCTTCTGTTCATCACCTGTAACACTTCTGATCAGAGGAGTCACAGTAGAAAAACAAGGAGTGTTTTGTACAACTGATAAAAGAACTGGTTGACCACCAGGAACAACAACTTAACTGCAGTCCCACCCCCACGCTCTGCACAATTGTAGATAATGAGGCACACATATTGCCCAAATTTCATATATTTGCAGGGGACTGAGACTTGGGTGCCAAATAGAATCATAGGATGGTAAGGTTGGAAGGGACTTCAAGGATCATCTAGTTCCAACCCCCTGCCATAGGCAGGGACACCTCCCACTAGAACAGGTCACTCAAGGCCTCCTCCAACCTGGCCTTGAACACCTCCGGGGAGGGAGCATCCACAGCCTCCCTGGGTAACCTGTTCAGTGCCTCACCCCCCTCACTGTAAAGAACTTCCTCCTGACATCAAAGAGAGAGGAAAGATCAGTGTTTTTTTCTCCTTCACCACCCCTAGAAGGGACAGGTTTTGGGTAAGATTTGCAGCCTCAGCTATGCTGCATGCCTCCCTGGGAGACTGAGTGTGTGACTGCAGTTGTAGTTTGGAGCTATTATAGCATCCTTGTGGTTTAGTGTGTTTATTGCTGCCAATCTTAAAAAAAAAAAATAAAATCTGTGTGTTGCATGTAAATCAACTGCACTAGCCATGCACCTGCTGCTTGTGAAGGCAGCCAGACCTACTGCAGACAGGCTGCTTGGGTATCTGCTGCTGGGCCTCTAGTACCAACAATTGGCATCAAAAGAGAAGTCCAGCTGCCCCTAGCCCCTCTGAGAGATAGCTAGAATCCAAGGGGATACATCTCTTACCAAATACATTCTTCTCTAAAGGTAAAAAGCAGCTGCTGCTGGGAACAGTGTTCAAAGTCTGGTTCGGA
Organism: Semnornis frantzii; assembly: GCA_013399775.1. NCBI lineage: Eukaryota > Metazoa > Chordata > Aves > Piciformes > Ramphastidae > Semnornis > Semnornis frantzii. Next base: position 7,835 of record VWYK01091455.1, on the reverse strand, counting down.
TACTTAATGCAATCAGCTTCACTAGCCTCGATAGTGACACAGAGAAAGATGCTTCCAGTCACTATCTTCTCCATAATTCCGTGGCACAGTGGAAATACAGTGGAAGTCAGGGTAAGAGACTCATTTCAGTAGATGTCCAGCCCAGCTTGGCTGACTGGTGATCCTAGACAAGCTACATAACATATGCTCTTTCAAAAACAGTCCTGGTTTATGCTCTTAAAAACAGAGGAATTTAGTCCACTCAGGCAAAGACATCTTTGCTTAAGGGACTCTATCTCCCTTCATTTGAAATATTCTTTCCTTTTGCTTCTAGCAGATACTACTGTCAATTATGAACTCAAATACGAACAAGGAGAGCAACGGGAAAAGATAGTGAGTTGCCATAAAAGAAAGCTAATTAGATTGAAGACATCAGTGCCCTGAGGGCACTAATATGGTTTAATGGCCATGACCAGCCTTATGTGGGGTCTTCACCCACACTCTCTGTCCAGAGGGTCCATAAAAGCTCAAGCTGGGGCATTCAAGCCTCAATCTCTAGTCCTGCCTGGACTGCCAGTAAGTCTAGCTATTGTCTCACAGAACCACAGATTATCTTTGGTTGAGGACCTTCAAGATGATCTAGTCCAACCTTTGACCCAACACAGCAAGGACACCACTGTACTCGGCACTGGTGAGGCCACACCTCAAATACTGTGATCAATTTTGGGCACCTCGATACCAGAGAGTAATAAACAAATACAAATACAGAGGAGGGCAACAAAGGTGCCAAAGGGCCTGGAGAATAAATCTTGCAAACAGCAACTGAAGGAGTTATTTAGCTTGAAAAGAGAAGGCTCAGGGGAGACCTCATCACTCTCTATGGTTACCCGAAAGGACATTGCGGAGAGGCTGCTGCTGGCCTCAAACTAAGACTGGGTAGGTTTAGACTGGGCATTAGGAATTGTTTCTTCACAGCAAGAGCGGTCAGGCATTGGAATGGGCTGCCCAGGGAGGTGGCTGAATTACCAACCCTAGACATCTTTAAGGGTAGTTTGGATGTGGTGCTTAGGGATATGATTTAGGGTGAGTCTTGTAGAGTAGGGATATTGTTGGACTTGGGGATCCTGAGGGGCTTTGCCAACCCAAGCTTTTCTGTAATTCTGTGACCACTAAGCATCATGTCCACATGTTTAAATACCTTCAGGGATGGTGACTCCACCACTGCCTTGGGCAGACCATTCTAGTGTTTGATAACCCTCTGTGAAGAAGTATTTCCTAATACCCATCTTAAACATCCCCTGGCACAGACTGCATCCATTTCCTCTAGTCCTATGGCTTGCCACCACAGAGAAGAAGCTGCCCCCTCCTCATTTGAACCACTTTTCTGGTAGTTGTAGAGAGTGATGAGGTCTCCTCTCAGCCTCCTTTTCTCCAGACTGAACAAGTACATCTCCCTCAGATGTTCCTCATAGGACTTGGGCTCCAGGCTTTTCATGAGCCTTGCTGCCCTTCTGTGAATATGCCCCAGCACTTTGATGTCCTTACAGTGAGGGGCCCAGAACTGAACACAGTTATTAGAGGTGTGGCCTCACCAGTGCGGAGCACAGGGTGACAATCACCTCTCCCTGTTCCAGCTGGCCATATACAATACAGGCCAGGATGCCACTGTCTTTCTTGGCCATCTGGGCACACTGCTGACTCATGTTCAGTCAACTATCAACCAATACCTCCAGGTCCCTCTCCAAGTTGCAGCTTTCCTACCACACACCCCCAAGTGTGTAGCACACCACAGGGTTGTCATGGCAGAAGTGCAGGACCTGCACTCGGCACTGTTGAACCTCATACATTTGGAGTTCTCAGAGGGCACAGTCCAAGATGGCAATGTGTATGCCATTCCAGCCAACGGGAAAGTAGACCAGACCAAACACAATAGCAGCAGGTATGACTCTGGTGGTTCTCCTTACTCTTCTGCAAGCTCACCTTATTCCATTAAGGGAATGAACAGGATGAACTGGGAGCATACGAATGGCTACGATCTCACTGCAGTTACAGAGGCAGGTGGGATAGAACCTGTGACTGAGGTGGTTTAGGGCCATGTGCCATCTAGGACCAGAGGACAGAAATGACATTTACTTTTTGAATCCACCACAACCTCCCCACTGCCCAGGGTTGGCTTGGGAATCAGGTGGTGACAGGTAGACAGCAACAGGATGAGAAAGAAGCAGTTCATACATGGGATTCAGGTGACAAAGCAGGTTGGGATGACAAGCATGAAGCTCCAGTACCAAGGAAGAAGACTTTCTGGAGTCTCACCCTGAAGAAATGCATATTATCAAAAATTTCAGATACATGCACACAGTTTTTCTTATGTTTAAATCTCAGCTATCAGCTTTCCTAGAAACTCCAAGTCTGGTAAGGAAATTTAAGACTCGGGTTCATAAGGAAAATGGAGAGTTCCACACAGAAGGTTTTAGAGTGCTTTTAAGATTTACGTATTTAGAACTCCACAAAGTTGTTAGCCTATCCTGGCCTTGCTTCTCTGACTTGGACTGCTGACAACTGATCTCCTGTTTATAATCCAAGCAGGTTCAACCTAAGTGGCAATGGCAGGTTGCCCACTAGTCTGTGTTGTCGCCTTTCTGGTTATGGCCAACTTTGCAGACAGTATAGCCAAAGCACAGTCAGCACCTAGCAATGAATTTTGGATTTGTAGCTGCTGCATCTTAAGCCTGATGGGAAACAGTTTGAAGTGCTAAGGAACCTGGCAAAACTTTTTCTCTTTCCCCAGCAATGTTTCTAATGCAACTGGGGAATGGTAGTTCCCAACCATAGCAGGAAATTGAGTCATTATGATGGGAATTTTTTTTATAATGTAAGCTGTACCTTGGCTGTTGCTTTCTTTTATGACATCCTTTTGCAGAACCTTTGGATCTCTATAGGTCAGCCACAGTTTCAATTAACAACAGTTGCTGGGTTTGGGTTTTTTTAATTAATTGGGGGTTTAATTAATATTTTTTGTATTTAGAAATTGCTCCAGTATGAATTTAGCCAACTGAACTGTAGCAAGGCAAACCTGATCTCTAAAAGCAATACAGTATGAGATAAAGGAAGGATATATCAATTTGTGAAACTCATAAATCTGGCTCATTTCTTCTTTGGCAGAGTGCAGAATTACAGAATTATAAGGGGTTAAACTTTGCCATTTAATCCTTCTCTTTAAGAGAAAACCAGGAATGAAAAATATATAGTTAGAAGACTAAGTGTTTTGCTTTGGATACTCCTCTTCATCCTGGGAAGATCTTAATTTCTAGTTAAATCAAGAGATGAATCAATGAAAGAAAATGAAAAAACTCTAATTAGTGAAATGTGACAGCCTGACAGACTATGCCAAACCAGAAATTGGATATACATGAAGTACCACTTCACCTAGAATGTAATCTGTTGTGGGTTTATCTGGTAAAAGACATTTCCATGTTTCAAATATGGATATTATTTTTGGTTGGAATAAAATACCTGCACTGAAAAGCATCCCAAGAAGTCCTGCTGATTTCATGAAACCTTAATTGCAACAGTAATTACAAAGGCTTATCTTACTTGAAAAGACTATTTTACTGACCCATTCATGCAAAAAATTAGAAAGTTCATCCTAAACTGTTGTAATATCTATCACTTACCTGTGAACTAAATCCAGAAATAAAGAGCAAGAAATATGAAAATAGTTGTAGCTTAATCCAGCCCTTTGAAATAGTGAATGAAAGGTTGTGGGGTTTTTTTTTTAGCAAAGTAATGTCAGGATAAGATGGCTACCTGTATGCTGAGCTTTCTGAAGCAGTGCAAGGATTATTTGTGGGGGTTATTTTGAGAATAGACTCTGTCATCTTCATTTATAAAGGTAATTCCTTTCCTAGGCAAGTAGACCAAATCTCCTTGCTAGAGCTTTACTATGGAATAAGGTATAAGACACTGTGAATAAAGGTGGTAGGAGCTGGCACAAAGTCAGCAGTTTAATTTCCTTTTGTGAGGATCCAAACTTCATTTACCACACAAATTACCAACCACCTATTTTTTCCAAGGTTATAAATTCATCATAGGTGTTTTTTTTTTAATTTCTTTAGAAAGGAATTGCTGCTTAACATTATCAATTGCAATAAAACTAATTTTAATTTAAGCAGAAAGGAACTTTGTTGACATTTCTCAGTAAACCCTTTACAAAAGCAGAGTTCTATGGCAGAACACGTGCTGCATGACCTTCTAACACAATAAGAAACAAACCTAGACTGCAGAAATTTGGGGTGATGTTTCAGCATGGCAAATAAAAAGGCCAAAAAAAAAAAACCCCATCACCACAAATAACTACTGTCTTTTAGCATTATCTTCAAAGCCGAGAGGGAAAAGTAGGAATCTGAGCTCAGTTTCAGTACTGACAAAATATTTTTCACTCAAATGCCTTCTACCTCATTCTCCTTCCCAAAGATGGTTTATATTGACTGCTTCTGATGTATGATCAATCACATACAAGAGATTCTGTTTAAAAGGCTTATAGATCAGTGTTAGGTTGAAGTTTGGGATATTGAAACTCTCAAATCATGGAAATACTTCACCACATACAACGTGAGAAAGCAGTGCTTTTGTAATTTTCCTGTTAAGTAGCAAGACTTGAGTAACTCATGAAATGCTGGATCCTATCCTGCTGCATTAGCTTCCTATGTTACCTGTTAGCCTCTGTATTATCCCACTCTTTTCACCAAAAGAAAGAGGCAAAAGTATATATTTACACATAGGAAGTATTTTTTCACAGTAAGAGTGGTCAGGCATTGGAATGGGCTGCCCAGGGAGGTGGTTGAGTCACCAACCCTGCATGTGTTTAAAAGTTGTTTGGATGTGGTGCTTAAGGATATGGTTTAAGGGTGAACTTTACAGAGCAGGGGTAACGGTTGGACTTGATGATCCTGGGGGGGTCTCTTCCAACCCAAATGTGATTTGGTTGGGTATTAATTGTCTGAGGCAGGAATGATAAAAATAGAATGATTTTTATTTTCCTGAAAACCCTGCCCCCCAAACTATATACAGAACTAGTTAAGGTTTGTTTATAGGCTCTAATTCAGTCAGGAAAAATCTTCAGCAGATGCTTATGGGCAAGTTTAGGGATTCAGGAAAGTCAGAAAACAGAAAAGGTTAAGCTACAACATAGCCTTATCCCTTATACAAATCAGGCTGAGCAGAGAATCTAAGGGAAAGAGCAAACTTTACTCATGGAGGTGAGGTAGGAAATTGGCAATAATCCCTTGCTGAATTTCTCTGTGGCTCAGCAGCCTTCTGAAACTGCAAGCAATAGCCAGCCATGCGGATCCAAGCAGCAAAAGTCCAAGGTAGGTGGAAAACCACCAAAGTAGCAAGTGTCTCAGGCACTTCTTCCACAAGATGAAGGTTTGTGGAATGGTGCTGCCTCAGCAGCACAGGGAAAGCCAAATTGATAGCCTCTTCCTCAGCTTGGGGTAGCAAGCCAGAAGTCAGGCAGTGGTGTGGTCTGAGAGAAGCCAGCACTGGGTGCCACTGGCAGCTCTCTCAGATGGACCTAAGGACTTGCCAAGCTTGCAGACTCGCACAGAATGGTGCAAAAGTGGGGGACCATCCCAAGGCAGGTGCAAAGACAGGAGCTGTGTGAAAGTGGGAGCCGTGCAAAGCAGAGACAGTGCAAAGACAGTAACAGTGCAAAGCAGGAAGTGTGTCAAGGCAGGAATCCTGTGCTTTTTTCCTCACTCCATTTATCTTTTTCCTAAACATTGTGTCCATTTGCCATAAATACTGAGCACGAAGAATCCAGCCAACCACCAGCCTGATTCCTAGCATGGGCTTCCACACAAGTCAGCACAGGTGTGGAAAGGTGCCTTTTGCTGTTCCCCCCTCAAGCCCTTGGGGCAGGGGGGTAAAGCAGTTTTTGCACCTTCTTCTTCCCCCATTCAAACCTCTGGAGGTGGATGGGGGAGAAGGGGAAGAAGAAATTTGGAGTGCCCCACAACAGAATGTGTCTGCAATTCTGTGATTCTGTGAAAAAAGAGTTCACCATGTCAGCTTCCATGGCTGAAGGACTGCAACATTTGAAAAGTTGAAAGAGGAATTCCCCTATATAAATGCTATTCCCCTTAGCTGTGATCAGTTTATTTAGCTGGTGCATCTGCACTGCCCCACAAAAGTCCAGAAAGGTGACAGATTGTCTAGATGCATAAGCACTGAACACAAAAGCTTGCTCAGACCAGCAACACTTTGACCATTTTGTAGAATCATAGAGTGGTA